>VACF01002509.1:0-94979 GCA_006891605.1 Pleurozium schreberi | reverse complement strand
TAGTATATATCCACGGTTATAGGCCCACGGTAATAGGTCCATTATCCTAAATCCTAAAACTTAACACAAAATAAAAAACTTGCCTTCATTTTACAGATACTGACTCATTTAACCAAATTTGTCGTGTTCAGTACACCTTTTTCTAATTTCAGAGCTCCGTGCTCACAGAATCCCTGCTCACCGCTCGCAGGCTCWCGCTCACAGGCTCACAAAATAGCACCGCTGTTGCTGGCTTTGCATATTGCTAACTTTTGCATGTTTGCAATTTGTGGGTGTGCTTTGTAGGATTCAAGGTTTGGGCCTGAATGCCCAATTTCTTTTCTTGTTTTTTTTGCTTACTGCTGCGTTTTTTGTTGTGTGTAAGTGATTACCAATCAATATTTGAGTGAAATTGTTTTCATTGTAGACTGCGGCTGATTAGTCTTCTACAACAATAGCAAGTTCATGTGACTCTTTTGAAATTGAAATTGAAATTTTTGACATTTTGAGGTCAGACTTGTAGGGAAGTGGATGACCAACGTCCGAGGTTTAGGGTGCAATTTCATTGGAGCTTGCAAATCTTTGATGGCCGCATTGGTTGTCGGTGTCATTTTAGCGTTGGTTTGGCTAAATCGAGAGGTCTATCATTGGTTGATTCCGCTCATCAGATTTTCGCCTCATTGATTCCCTTGCTAGCTTTTGCATATTGCTGGCTTTGCATGTTTGCAGTTTGTGGATGTGCTTCTTAGGGTTCAAGGTTTGGGCCTGATTCATTTTTTCATTTTTTTCTGCTTACAACTGCGTTTTTTGTTGTGTGTGACTGATTAGCAATAGGGTTTCTCCTTGCAGGGTTCATGGCTAAACGGCAAAGGTCCTTGAGGGACCATTACTTTGAAAAATCAAGGGAACTTGATGTTATATTCTTCTTCCAAAACTGCAAATTCAAGCATTGATCGACCTCCTCCTTTAGGGGCTGAGATTGCTCAAAGTCAATGGAAGGAGCAGTGGTGCTTTCAATTTGCTTGGTTGCATTTTGATGGAAACATTGGGAAGGTGTTTTTCAAGGTGTGCAGGAGCAAGGGAAGGCGATCAGCATATGCAAAAGAAGGATCTTGAAATCTGAAGGTAAGTGCATTCCATGACCACACCAGATCCAACGAGCACAGACGCCTTGCTTGGGCTGCACAAAGTGGTGGGAAGGTTATGGAAAAAGTGATTGTCAGTGGCTAGAGGGCGTGCAATGACGCTGTAGCGTCTTTGTTTTGAGCTACCTATTTTTTGGGGAATCATTCTTTACCCTACTCAAAATTCCCTTCGTTATGCAAATTGTTGGTAAGTGTTAAAGCTCCAATGACCCTTTCTATGTATCAAGATGAAAAATCATGTGCAGACCTAATGCTTTGCATATCTGTTGTGATTCAAAAGCAAATCTTGAACCGTGTCCGAAATTCACCATTCTACGGTATCATGATTGACGAATCCACTGATATTACCGTGACAGGGCACCTTGTTGTATTTGAGCCTATGATTGAGGAAAGTCTACCAGTGAGTGTTTTCTTGGGCTTGCTACCAATCGAAGGCAGAAAGAAATACGCAACTATCATCTACAAAACCCTGATTGCACATATTCGGAATTGGGGACTAGACCTGTATATATAAGTTTCTGGGCTTTGGCAATGATGGTGCCTGCACCATGACTGGCTTTCATGCTAGAGTGGCTGCACGCATCAAAAATCAGGTAAACCCTTGTTTACTTGTCATTGTGTGGCGCACCGCACAAACTTGGCAGCCCTCGATGCTGTGAAGGCGCTTGACCGCAAGGTAATGTCTTCTGAAATTGACTCTCTTTTGAATTCAAATGTTTGCTTTTTCCACAAGTCCAGTAAGTAGAAGCACGGGCTTACCGCCTTGCAGGAGGAGTTGTTTGATGCAAGGAAAACCATGAAACGTTACCACAAAATCAGGTGGCTTAGTCGTTGGCAGGCGGTCTCAACTTTGTGTGATTTGTTAGAGTCTGTCTTGTGTTTTTTTTGTCATATACATGGCAGTGATTCTAGTCATGCTGCGTCTATCATGGAAAAGCTATCCAAATTCAAATTCATCTACATTTTGTTTTTTCTTGCTGATATTTTGCATTCCTTGGCTATGTTGTCTAAAGTCTTCCAATGCAAATTTGTGGATGTGACCTCTATAGGTAGCATAGTCCACACAAAGATTGCCCAAATTCGGATGCTCTTCATTGTCGAAACCACCGATTTGAACGCTGACACTTTTAATGAATGCACGGGCTTTCATGTGCTTCCTGAGTATGGCCCTTTTGGGGGTCATTTAAGGAAGCTTGCAAGCCAAACCTGGGATAATATGTTTCATGGTTTCCAAATGTCTAGGTTTTGTCTAAGAACTGACTTGGAGGAAGCTCTTCAATTTTAGCGGTCATTTGCAGAGGCAATCTGTAAAGGACTGGATTCCAGATTTTGTAACAATGACTTGATTTCTTGCTTTAAAGTACTTAACCCTTCTAATATGCCATCTAAGCAAGTCGGATTGCAGATTTGGGGTGTCTCAGAGTTGGAGAAGCTGCTAGAATTGTATGGAGCAGACCGGTCACATCTAGGTTTTTCCTTCCCCCCCCTCCCCTCCTTCCTTGATGTGCAGGCTTGTAAGCGGGAGTTTTTTTCTTTCAAATTACAATGCACAACTGAATGAGGGGAAAAAACCTTCCGAGATTTGTGGGGTATGATCACTTGGAATCATGCCCTACAAAGACAGTATCTAAACTTGCTTGTCCTTGCTGACATTGCTAGAGTACAATAGGTCTCTACTGCCACCTGCAAGATAGCTTTCATCATTCAAAATCTGATCAAAACTTGTGTTAGGAACAAATTAGGAAGAAAAACCCAGAGACTTTGCTTAGAGTTGCTTTAGAGGGACTGGAAGAGGAGTTTGATGGTATAATTCAAGATGCCATCCCCTTGTGGAAGAATGAAACAAAATACAAGTTTCTTTATGCTAACCCGTCTATTTATTTGTCTACTTCAACCATAGGTCCTAGTGCAAGCAATGCATCTTCTTTAAACATTGATGTCCATGAGTAAGGGACATCAATGTTTTGAGAGCTTGTGCTCACTTGCATGCTTTTGTTGCATTGTTTTTGCACATGTTGTCTTTATTATCTTGAAGGGTGTTGTATAGGTATATTGGTAGGACTCACTCTTCTCTCCATTTTTTTGGTTGATGTTATGTTGGTATTTGTGAATAGTTAGCTAAAGAGTTCAGTTGAGTCTTTGGTCTTCAATCTTCAACTTCAATCACGTCCCCGTTGGCCTATCTTGTGATGGCTATAAAGGGCCAAGATAAGAGTGTGTAATAAGAAACAAATTTACGGATAGGTAAAACAGGACAGCAAAACACGARTTGCCGTCCGGATGATGGGATCCTAAATTTCAAACCCACGGTGACCAGGAGGCGCCTTTCACCAGTAGGAACAACATAAAAGATCAACTATGTGGGCCATCAACCCCACTTCGTCTCCACAAATACAAAACGGAGCGCTTACTGGATAACCACGGCTCGCAACAAGTTTACAATGCAGGAATTGAATTACAACTAGCCTCCAAAACTGGCTGGGAATAACATAAATGAAATCAAACCACAAGCCACAACACACTGGAGACCTTCAAAGCTCTTCAAATCTTCATCTTCAAGTCTTTAAGGCTTCACATCTTCAAAACTATAAAAGAACTCCAACTTCACCCTCAAACTACCTAAACTCTACTCAAAAAGAGAAGGCAGCAGACCTTCCTATGCTTTCACACTCATAATTTTTGCATTTCTTCTTCAAATCAAAGTATTAATAGCTTTTCTGAAAGCTAACAAAATTTCCTACCACTCCTGCAACTTTCAAATCATTCTAAAACTCTGTTCAACTTCTATGATCTCTTAAAGTTTTGGTCCATAGATGGTAAAAGCAAGAGACTCTCTCACCTTCTCACACTCACAACTCACTCATAAATGCTCCAAATTGAATAAATGATGACTCTTTAGATAGCTACTACAATGATATACACTCCCTTTAAATATGAAGACAAATTGAGAATTACTTCAAAAGTTATGGCTCAAAGAAGCCTCTGCTCTTTTCAATGGAGCGCCTCGAGTCTTCTCAACTTCAAAACCCTATAACTTTTTATTCACAAGTCCAAATTCAACTTGCAAGCACAATTTGGAAAGGTCTCATCACAAGGAATCAGATGCCAAAGTTTCAATTTCCAAAGATCAATGCTCAATGAACTACATCAAATCAAAATCTGCCTTCCAAATTCCAACAACCAACACACTCTTTTCTTCACATAAAAACCCAAATTCTTCACATCAATAATCCTACAAAAAAAAATTCCTTTTTGGGAGGAGCAAGAACATCCTTATCAAGCCTCTAGATCCCTAAGATAAGTAGGACTTGTCCCTATCCACCACACATGGACCTCTAAACATCCATTGGTCCAAAGAAAAACAACTACGTAGTAAACTATTTTTAAACTCCCACTCTTTTACTTTTTAACGCACACATATATCATCAAAACTAAATGTCATACTAAACTCCTTCATTCAGTGGAGGTAAAAACTGAAGTCTATGAAGAGTACCACTCTTCATCCAGTGACTCCATAAAAACCCTCCAGTTCGATATTTTGCAATCGAACTCCAAATCCAAACCCGAATTCTAAAACTCAAAGGAATACGTCGAACTGATGAAGTTTTTCCTCCAAATCAAGAATCTACTCAAACGTATAATATACACACGTTTTAAATACTATAAGTATTTACAATACGACATCGGGGCTCACAACGACGGATCGGGGTCTGGCAACTTGTAGGCTAGTTAGAGGCAGCCAACATCATGATTGGTTTTCTCTAATCGAGGATCATTAAAACCCCCCGAAGATGGGGGATAGTTGCTATTTTATTTTCAAGGGGGAAAGAAGCACTAGTAGAAAATGCAGGAATTTTGACAAAATTATGTTGATTTGGTCGCGTTGTCCCRGTCACTGTTTTGTTGMTTTCAATAGAAATYTGTTRATTTTTTTATTGATTTATGTTGAAATCAACAAAACAATGAYTAGRACAACGCAACCAAATCAACATAATTCTRTYAAAATTTCTGTGTTTTCTACTAGTGAAGGTAGACTTAAAGAAAAGAAAGTAGAAAGGAATAGAAGTAAAGTAGTATAGAAAATAATATGAGTAGAGTATTAAGAGAAATAGAATAACATACAGACAGTATAAGTAATGCAAAGTCCTCAAAGCTCTCTCTCGTACATACCCAACACTCTCAACGTTAGAGGCTTTTTCTTTAATTAGATTTTATTTATAAAAAGAATCTTTGGGGGATTTTGCCTTGTAATGGAATGCATTTTACCAAATCTATCTATTCCAATTTGAAATTTGAAAATCTCTTGAGGTTGAATATTCTATTACAACTTGAACTTGGAGCATAGATACACAATCTACTTGCTTTTCAATCATGGAATGACAGGGAAATTTAGGCTTAAACATTATTGTTCTGCACTCAATCATATGCATTTGGTGAAATTTTTAAATTTTTGAAGTATTGTTTGTAAATGATAAAATATTCATGCTTCAATCTTACTTAAAAAAATCATGTTAATTTTATTATTTTAAAACTAATCTGGAAACAATTCTGATTTATAAAAGATACATGGTTCTTTCTTTGAAATATAAATAATAATGWTTTTGTATACTACTACTCCTAGCTATTAGGTTTGGCAAAAACACTTTTGAAAATATATTCTAATATTTTAGTATTTTACTCAAAAATAAATTACACATGACAAAATACAAAATTTGAATGAATATTTATGTTTAAGGGTGATTGCAAGAAAGGGTGGTACTATTTCCCATCACAATTGAAGTGACCTTGTTAATTTGGGGTATAACTTTTGAAGCACAAGTCCAATGAACATGAAATTTTTATTGAACATGTCTAACTTTATGGTAATCAAATCCTTTATTTTTTAGAAATTAAAAAAAATCAATTTATATTTAAAAACTATTTTTGTTAATTTGTCACACTTTGAAGGTTTAGGGTTTTCCCTACGTTACAAGTCCCCAAATTTAATGATCTGGTGGAGTTGAAACTTTCATGGTCTATTTGAATAGTATGAAATCATGTAGCTACCAAAGAAAAATTTGAAAATATGCTAATTTATGTCCTTCACATGAGTACAAACAATACTCTGATTGTGCTCCATTTTTGAACATTGAAGATGGTTTTTAGATCATTTTTTGGTGAAATCTCATCACCATCAACTCTTTCCAAATGGAAAAGTTATATTTAAAAAAAAATGTAATTTCATAAATTAAAATGTGAAATAACAGTGACAACAACTAGTTTCATGAAATTTTGCACTTTTTTAGTTCTCCTACTTAGAGAATTTTTTACGGTTTTCCTTCCTAAGGTACCTTCTTTGTAAAGGTTCAGACATGAAACATATTTTTTAATATGTTTAAAAATTGTTTTTCTAATTTTAAAGTACTCTTGAAGAAAAAAATGAATATTGTAAAAAACGCTACGCTTTTTGCTCACCCCTTCTTGCAATGACCCTTAATTATATATTAGATTTAATTGATCAACTTTAATTAAATATTCAACATCAAATGCCATCCTCGATAGCGTATACAATATAAGGTAGAGGTACATGTAAATGATAACTTAAGCATTTCAGCTTGTAGGATGTGGGAAATTCATTGTGAAAATGAGCTCAACGTATGCAAAGATAAGGATGAGCAGGGTTGTCATCTCGGACGGGTCGGAGTGATCAGATGGACGGACGGTCCGGACAAACTAGACGCGGACGGTCGGAGCGTGGATGGGTCTGTTTGGTCTGTTTGGATGGGTATGTAATTTTCAACATTTGGCATTCGGACAGGTCGGGGTGATCGGACGGACGGACGGTCCGGACAAACTAGACGCGGATGGTCGGAGTGTAGATGGATCATTTGACAATCGTGAGGATGAGGAAGAATGCAAAAATAAAAGAATTTTTTTCTTCAAAAATGAATATTTTATTCAACTTAAATTTCGATTTTTCATTTGAACCATTCCAATTTCATGGACTCACCTATTATGGTTAGCGAGATGGTTAGCTTTGGCACTTTTTCCTAAGCAAGCAAAGAAGAGTGATGAGTGGATGAGAAGGTACAAACAAATCATCTTTTTCAATGAATAGTGTACCCACTTATTATCCACAATAGGTCAAGCCTATAAAAGCCATGATGGGAGGCTATCCAAAATAGGTACTTCTACCTTAGTCAATAATAAAATGGGAAAGTACCCCAAGGATTTTGAAATTCACTACATAAGTTATGAGGAGGTTTTCAAAGACTCCATACCTACCCACAAACTTAAACTCCTCATAACTTTCATCTCATTAATCAAAATGGAATTATATAAAACGTTCCACGTATATATAAATCTAAGGGACGAATTTCAAATTTTCTTTTTTTTTAAAAGTGATTTTTCAAGAATTTTTTTGAGTTGCCCTAGCTGCCAAATGTTGAAAATTACATATCATGCAATAACTTTTTAACAATGTGGTCAAAAGTTATGAAAATTGTTGCACCTTAAAGCTACTCCTTGGGCACATGTTGTGTGAAATTTTCTAAGAAATTAAATAAAAATTCCATCCGTAGTGAGCTATCCAAAATTGCTATATTGTCAAAAAAACGGTGTTTGGACCTTTAGGGGGTTGAACCTTTCATAGTCTTAATCCTGAAGTATTCACTTATTTAGAAATCCAATGTGAATGATCCATGATTTATTAACTAGTACATTATTTCAAGTAGTATAGTTAAAATTATAATTTAAATAGACACAATTGGACTTGGAAAAAATCACTAATTTGTCCTTTAACAGGGTTATGCATCACATTGCACTTAGTTATAATCCACTGTCATACCTTTTCCTTGTATGAGTTAACTACACCTAAAAGTGTGGTTTCCTTTGTTATATTGAATTTTTTGTGTTGGTCTTACTGGTTGTCAAATGTGGATTCTAGAATGCATTTATAGGACATTGTATGACTAAAGGGTGAATGCAAGAAAGACTAGTACTATTTTGTGTCACAATTCGAATTGCAGAGTTTCCATCCACTATAACTTTTCTGCCTCTGCCTCTGCCACAATTAATTTTGATAGCACTCTTATACCTATCGCCTATCGGTCTCAATAATGYTGCAGCAGCTACCTTATTACCATTATTTATGTCCAGACTCCAGAGACGTACCTGACTGATGTGAAATATTTCACATCAACAATAATATCATACCAGTTGGTCAGCAAGCTCAATATAAACCCCATGCTCAACWCACATTTCCTAAACCAACTCAGGTTCCATTTCGACTCTCCAATTCAAGTGGACKTAGCTACGAAGCACACTTCGATCGATCATTCTGCCAGCTTCACCATGACGACTCCAAGCCCTGTTCTTGCGCTCCTGCTGCTGCTGSTGGTGGCGCTGAGCACAATGTTCACCGAAACGCAGGCTGCCGSATGCGGTGCACCCCCCAATTTGGCAACCTGCTATTCCGCCGCAGTGGCGGATGTCATGCCTTCGGATGCCTGCTGCCAGGGACTGAAGACCTACATCGCAACTTCAGGTCCAGCTTGCCTCTGCCAGGCGGCAACTAGTTCTCAGTTTGCAAAGTCCGGTGCAAAAACAGAGTACGCCATCAAGCTCCCGCAGAAGTGCAAGCTCGTGTTCAAGGCTGGCACCGTGTGCAATGGTACGTACGGCAAACTCTTTCTTCCTTTCTTTCTTTCTCCACCAATGCAAGCTAGCTGCAATGGCCTTGAATGCATGACGATTAATTAAACTGATGCATCGAAGTGCCATTGTTCGAAATTAGCTWGCTGGATTGTTCCCAGCCTTTGGAATTGAATGTATGTATCGCTGGAACTCTTCATGCATGCATGTAATTAATTAGCTCCCTATGAATCGAATCGAATCGAATTGAATTGACATTTCTGTTCAATTCATGTGCAGGCCAAGTGATTCCAGGAGGTCAGTGATCAGCTTCATCGTATCTGAGCGAAGAAGATCGAGGCATGACTTCTTTTGTGTTCCTTAATTACTGTACTTGTGATAATGCTGAGTTTCAGCAGGTTGTGACTTGTGAGGATTTGTGTTGGTTTGATGAAGTAAGCCACTGAGTGCAGGGGCTCTAGCTATCTGTGTCTTTGAGATATATAGTTTTAGAGTCTTGTGGGATGACACCTGGTGGAAGTGTAAGGCTTTGACTGCAGCATGCATGCACCAAAGCTTGATGAGATTACCTTATACATTATTACTTCATCTTGAATCAAATAATTAAATATATGGTTTTTGCATGTGGTCTCCTTGTGGATGTATTGCTCGGCCTGATAGGAAGAATGAATTTTTTGTGCAGTAGTGCAGTACGTTTCACTTGATTAACTTGGTGATTAACCAGTTACAGGTCACATGTGGATTAGTTTGGTCTATTTGTACATTCTCTTGGGCATCAGCTAGTCATCAGCTAGTTGTAAGTACTATTATAAGTCACGTCTTATTGCAGTCAAGGTGTCCACCCCAGGTTAGCTATAGTAAACTTGCCAATCACCTCACACACAAAATCCAAATCCTTCTCCACATAAATACAGAGACTTGCATGTTTTGAAATTTGGCATGATTTATCAAATCTCATGTTAAGATTCACCTTCAAGAAACAGAACGTAAAAAGATTTCTTCCTACAAATTTTATTGCAATTTAAAGGCAATGAAGTTGAAATCTAGTTAAAAATTCTTTGCATCCCTTCACCACACAGTGTGTAGTCATTGGACGATGATACAAGAATTGGTTCCCATCTATCACAATTGAATTGGTAATTGAATTGTGTGGTTAGTGTTTGGTTAATGAAAGTGATTGTTGTATGGTGTTTGGAACTGTGTGGTAAATGGCTGGTTTGCTCTAGACCAAACTCAACTACCATATTTTCTCAACATGACAAAAAAACATGATTGCTTGCAATTTAATCACATTTATTGTTCTTCTTACAAACTTGTGGTTTGGAAACCATTGATCCTTGCACAAAGAAAGGGTGATGAGATTCTTTGCATTAGTTTTTGTATTCCCCTTTTGTGATCAAYGTGGAGTTCCAAAGGTGGGACCTAAACYTCAATYTTGGAGAAAGACAAGAATRCATGATTACATTATGTAAGGTTTGGCATAAATTAAGTATTTTATCGTGAAAAAGTGCTATGTACATGTCATCTTGTAATTTTTTAAAAGTGACATGAATGTTGAATTTAATAATCTGAGGAAGAAAAAACAATTTCAGCAWTTCCTTGTTGAAAKCAACCCTCACGCTCCATAGATTGTGTGCTATCATGAGTTTTTGTAATTCTACRAGAMTGGMAAATTTCATTAAAATGGTCAAATGTTTACAAATCACTSAGTCTAAACTGTGAAAGTGACATCTTGGACAACTGGACAAGTATAGATTTCAAACATCTTGGACATATGTAGATGTAAAAAATCTATGACATATTTAGATTTTAGACTATACGGTCTAAAACATCTAAACATGTTTAGATTCCAAACATCTAGGGCAGGTATAGATTCTGAAAATTTATGACARATTTAGATTTCAGACCGCGAGCTCTAAATTGTAAAAATGGTCAAARTAACGGAAATTTGCCATAATAATGCAAKTTGAATAAGAATKCAAATGATCAATCATTAGGAACACAAGTTTATTGAATATGAAAAYGCAACTTGAAMGCTAAACTTATGATTGATACCYYAATGTTGTTCACTACTTTTTATTTTATTTTGCCAMATACAAAATATGTACAAAGATCTTCATTTTTCAAGTAGGAGTAGAGTAGTTGACTGATCCGCCTTGAGTACTTTTGCATGCACCCTCCCCCATTCAATGCAAAAATTGGGATATGGAAAATGGCAATTCCTTCTTGTGCAGAGTTGATCAAAGTCATCCATTGGACACTCATGGCAAATTACATTACAATGGTGGTGTTCCACGTGCCATTTTTAGACCGCACTATCTAAATTGTGAAAGTGACATCTAGGACAGGTATAGAGTTCAGACATCTAGGAGACATGTAGATGACAAAAATCTATGACTAATTTAGATTTTATTYTGTACGGTTAAATATGGATTCCAAACATCTATGATGGGTTTAGATATCAGACCACGCGGTCTAAACCGTAAAAAGTGTTCAAGTAACGGAAATTTCGTGAAAATGATGAAATTTTCCATATTCATCTATCTGGAGAGGTTCTTTCTTGTCCAAATGCTAACAAAAGCCGGGGTGGACTAGCCCCCTTGCTCGGCCACTCCAAGTAATTCCAGGGGTGCAAGTAAAATAAAAAGCCCCCTACTTTGGGCCCAATTAATTTACCTTGTACATCCCTTGTAACTAATTTGGGGCCTCTGATTGCAAATATGAATTCAAGAACTTGCAAACTCAATCATGTGTGGAAAATAAAAAAATTCAGGATTTTACCTAGTGGCCGAGCAAGGGGGTCAGTTCACCCCAGCCCTACCAAATGACCTCTCCAACAGGTTGAATGAATAGGCATTGAATATTATTTCACTCAGGTGCACAGAGCCACAGACTGAGTATTGACACAAGCGCATCTCACAAACCCCAAACGACTAATCACATCAATCCTGGCTCAATTTTCTCTAAATTTGAATCACAGGGGTCTCAATGGTGCTATAATCCAGTGTCGTGGCACAGTTACAGTGGCTTAAATTTGGACCTCCATTCACTGCATGGTGTACTACTACAGTGCAAAAAAAAAACCTTGGTTTCATATTCAGTTCCTAGTGTTGAAATTTCTCGCCGGTGAGTTTCATTTTTCCTGGTGTGTGATACATTGGGGAACACTGGGAGAAGTGCTACTCACCTAGAAATTTAACACCCGGAACTGCATGCATATGAGACCTTTGTGAATTAACCCTTAAAGGACCATGAGGATCCATCTATAAATTCTATACGACCAGTATTTAGCCTTATATTTCTTCGATTGTGGTTTAGTATGTGAATTGTGATACATTGTTATTTGAGTGCTATCATGATCATTAAATTATTTTGTATTGAAAAGTACATGGCCAATGTCGACAAAATGTTGACAATATACAGCTCTGACTCTAGCAATCAAATGAAAATATTTCTCATACGTTATTAATCCATTCAAAAAGGAAATATTTCCACAACTCGAAGGAGATGACAACGGAATTCTACAATCAACTTCACAATCCACAATCTAGTGAAAAGAGGGTGTCACCTCGAGTTTTCCATTTCCTCCCCCCTCCCCCAAACGAAAAATTCAAAACTGTTGATTTAAAAATAAAAATAAATCTCTCCTCCCCCCAGATACCGTTGATCTTCAAAACATCTTTGGATACGAATACAAGTAGAATTACGGTATAGATATTGTACAATATACAATGTATGAAGTACAAATATGTATATGGATACATATATTGTACACATATATGTATTATATGGATACAAGTACTATACAGATATAGGTACTATACAAATACAAATACGATATCGATACAAGATACAATTATAATACAATGATATGGGATTTATCCCATATTGAATGGCACTCCATCCTCACCTCAAAATTACAAATGGGGGAGGGGAGGGAGCAAAACAATTAACATAATTTAATTTAAAAAATTCAGGGGTACCAAAGAATTAATAAATACAAATTGGATTTTGGGTGCATTGTGACACTTTTGTCACAATGCACTCAAAAGTTGCTGTACCAGCTAGTCATTTTTGGATACAATGTACTGAAAAGTATTTGTACCAGCCAATACAATATATTCACAATGACACTATTGCTAAACTTGTCACTTTTCATTCTTGAAAATAGACACAAAATGTAGGATGAGTGGGAAAAAGTCAAAAACCACAAAACGTGGGGCTGACTTGGCTACTAAGATTAGATTACTTTCAGTGAAGCGACAAAACCTCAGATCTCATTTAGGAGTTTGCTCTAGTGTAAATACAATTTTTGAGCTCTTTTGAACACATTCAAGTTGTCTAGCAACGACAAAAAAATTCATCATAATTGCCACTATCTATGGGTAATTGCAAGATAGAAACACTTGTCCTATTTTTGTCCCCTTACCCTCGGACGGGTGCTTTTTTGGTCACAACTTTTGCATCATTTGTTCTTTTGGAGTCAACTCAACAGATTGTTGATTTGGTGGATACTAATTATGGACAAATCCATAGTCCAAAATTAAAATTATACCCATTGGACAAACGATGAAAATATGGAATATATATCAATGGCGGATTTCATCAAAATGGCAAATTATTGTTGTTTGACACTTTTCACAATTTAGAATGCACGGTCTGAAATCTAAACTGGTCTTAGATTTTTGAAATCTATACCTTTCCTAAATGTCTAAAACATATACATGTATTAGATGTTTCAAGCTGCATGGTTCAAAATCTAAATATATCTTAGATTTTAGACAAGTACAAGTCAATACATTCTTAATTTCAGAAACAACTATAATTCTGCAAAAATTCCAAAATTAGTTAAATATGGGTTGTCTACATCCTTCTCTCCTTCAAACTTAGAATTTCATTTAAATGCGAAGTTACATTCCTCGATCTTTTCAATTTTAGAGGCTCTCATTGATTAGAAGTTTTCTTTTCATGACTTCTGAACTCTAAAACTCCACCCATTTCCAATCACTTCAGCAATTCTAGAATAGATCATTAGGAGTATGAGGCAATACAAATTCTTCCCTTATAGAAAGATAGGAAATATGGGGGTCGCAAATATTTCACAATTTTATTCCCCAAATCGAAATTACTATGATTTTTGGTAGCCAAAAAATGCTCCAAACCCATAGCCAGTGTCCCGACTCTCCTAATTCCGATCATTCAAAACTTAGACTACTTTTCCAATTGTTACTTCCGGCACACTATATGACACTTTGAGACATGTGTCATGACCTTATTAGTCTTGGCCTCGGAAAAGAGGACAAAACACGTTACAAGCTTTGATTGAAAATTTCTTTTAGTCTTGGTTGGAAATAGCTACATCCTACAAGTTGGGTATGTGGCCCTGGTCAAGAAAAGTTGGTCTACCTTAATATTGAAAAAGAGGCCCTAAAATAGGGTGCTATTAGAATAGGGTACATAGGTAGTTGCACAAAACACCTGGCGTTTTTGTCTCAAAACGGCCTCAATTCTGGAATATTGTGACTTTTGAAATAACAATTTTTTAAATAAATAAAATATCAATAGTTTGTAAAGCATTTAAAAAAGAATATTTGTGAAAATTCAAGCCTAGAAAA
Organism: Pleurozium schreberi; assembly: GCA_006891605.1. Lineage (NCBI taxonomy): Eukaryota > Viridiplantae > Streptophyta > Bryopsida > Hypnales > Hylocomiaceae > Pleurozium > Pleurozium schreberi. The sequence continues at coordinate 80,608 of VACF01002509.1, read as the reverse complement.
ATTTATCTCTAAAAGTTATGCACACTCAAAGAATGATGAAAAATGACAAGAAAATGGACACTTTGATATTTGTTTTAAAAAATAGTAAAAAAATTCAACAAATTCTACAAAAACTTGAAGTTGCTCCTTCTCAACCATTTTTGTCGTTGGGGAAAACAATTTGTTGAATTTTGCACTTGTGCAAAGGTAGTGCACTTTCACACTTTGAGCACATGTGGAAGGTGGACATATTATTATTTGTAGAAAATCTCTCTATGGGCCTATGTAACTTTAGCAAAAGTCCATGCATACCATCACTCTATCCATTTTGCACCTATATATAACTGAAAATTTTTATATTTATATTTCAGATATGAGTCATATGATTCCTACGAATTGCAAAAACCTGAAGAAAATTGTGAGAAATTTATATGGTGAAGCTCATTAAAATGACGTTACATTCCATGCACTTGCCATTTATTTTTCAGATTGCATAGCCTACGTTGTAAAAGTGAGATCTAGGATAGATATAGATTTTAGACTTCCAAGACAAATGAAGATTTCAAAGATCTAGGACTAGTATAGATTCCAAACACCTAGGATAGCTACACGTTTTAGACCGTGCGATTTGAACCGTAAAAAGTGCTATAGTAGGAAAAGTTTGCCATTTTAAAAATTTAGCCATTTGTTTTGTTGTGAATTATAAAGAAAAAGTGAATAAACTTCATATCAAATACAAAATAGGTTCAAAGCATGGTTCAAAAAGTTATAGTGCATAGTATTGTATTATAAACCAAAATTATTGTATAATTAGAAAATTAGAAAATCAGCACTCCATGGTTCCAAATTTCAAGTTTCAATAAAAATTTGAATTTCAGATTTTTTTCAAATTGTCAAATTAGAGTAGAAACTAAATTTGATAAACTTCATTTTATTATTCGGAATCAAAATTCAAAAATATCATCTTCTTAAGGCTAAAGTTTGCACCAATTACTAAACTCAAGAAGTAAGCAAAATACATTGTGAGGGTGGTCTATGGAGTAACCCTTAACCCCGGAAAGATGGATCGCTGATTGGTGATTTTAAGCCTCATTGTCCATCACTTTGTTGGCTACCATTTTGCAACTAGATATGAATTAAAAAAATTATATGTATTTTTCAGAGATGAAATCATATATCTACTACAAGCAATAAAATTTTGAATTTTTTTTTGAAAATTCTAAAATTACTATAATTTTCTTAAAAAAAATAATCAATAAAACTCATATCAAATACAAAGCATATTCAAAAAATCTGAAATTTATCACCATAGATGTATACTTTGAGTGTACAATATCATTGCTTAAACCAAAGTTACCGTATCACTCTAAAATTAGAAAATTAACAAATCATAGTTATAGGCCCAAATTTCATATTGAAATAAAATATTGAAAATTATGAATTTTTTGAAATTTACAATTAGAATTGAATCTGCACTTGATAAGCTCCATTTCATTAATTGGACTCACATTCAAAGAATATCATTTTTAAGGCTAAATATTAAATTCTAGTTCAAAGGTGATCCATAGATTAAGCGTCTTCTTCTTTAGAAATTCAATAGTACCACGATGAGGGAATTTTCAATTGTTTACTAAAAATACACTCAAGCWAATTCCAAAAACATATTGGAKGAAAAAACTTTTTTTTCCATCCTACAATATCAAGTGTAGTCACATACCCATTGAACATTTAGTGTCTGAAGCATTCTTCTAGGCTTAAACCCCCATGTGTRTAAAAGTGACTTCTACATGATTTCTAGAGGATATTGAATTGCAATTCTWAGAGAGTTTATTGACTATATTTCTAGTGCATGGTGGTAGAAATCCCTTCATTGACATGTTATTGACTTTTCTATAGAAGAAGATGCTAAATGAATGGATCTCAAAAGATGCTTTTCTTGTGTATTTTAGTGACTCCTACCTCCTTGCTCTTGATTAAATTTTAGGCATGAAAATGATTATTGAATTTGAATTCAACTATTGATATGAATTTTAATTRGGCCTAGCTTTTATTCTGTTTTGAAATTTTGAAATTTTTGAAAAATTAGCATTATATTACAATTTGAACATTGGACCTATAACCATGGTCTTTTGATTTTCTAATTTTAAAATGACTCAAAACGTTGGTTGACACCATGGTGTTTTACACTATAATATATGCCAATTTTGAAAWTTTCAGATTTTCAAAGCGTATTTTGTATTTGATATAAATTTTCTTCATTATCTCTTAAAAAGATTTATTGTAATTTCAAAACTTCACAAAAAAATCTGAAAATTTCAAGACTTTTAGAAAAATGTAATTGAAGCTTTGGAGAAAATTCTACTCATATATAGAAATAAATAAATATATGAAGCAATGAATTTTTCAAGTTTTTACATGATCATAGGACGTGTACATTAAGGGTTAAGCACCTTCTTCTTTTAGAATGTCACTAATATCATAATGAAAGAATATTCAATTATATTCACTAAAAATGCATCCAAGCACCACCACTTCCAAAAAAAATAAGACAAATTTTTTCCCATCCTACAACTATATTTGAAGTCATCTAAAGGATACACAATCCAGTGAAAAGAGGTTGTCACCTCGAGTTTTCCATTTCCTCCCCCCTCCCCCAAACGAAAAATTCAAAACTGTTGATTTAAAAATAAAAATAAATCTCTCCCCCCCGGATATCGTTGATCTTCAAAACATCTTTGGATACGAATACAAGTAGAATTACGGTATAGATATTGTACAATATACAATGTATGATGTACAAATATGTATATGGATACATATACTGTACACATATATGTATTATATGGATACAAGTACTATACGGATACCTGTACTATACAAATACGGATATGATATTAGTACAAGATACAGTCATAATACAATGATATGGGATTTATTCCATATTGAATGGCACCCCATCCTCATCTCAAAATTACAAATTGGGGAGGGAGGGGGGAGCAAAACAATTAACATAATTTAATTAAAAAAGTTCCTGGGTACCAAAGAATTAATAAATACAAATTGGATTTTGGGTGCATTGTGACACTTTTATCACAATGCACTCAAAAGTTGCTGTACCAGCTAGTCATTTTTGGATACAATGTACTGAAAAGTGGCGTACCACCCTTGGTCACATAATTAGCCCCTCCTTCCTTCAAAAAATTTACAAGCCATTGATTTAAAAGTGAACATGGATATGGATATTGATACAAATACAAGCATTGGATATAGATATGGGTATAGATATGGATATATATACGAGGCGGATACAATCATTGGATACAAATACGGGTACAGATATGAGCATTGGATATAGATATGGATATAGATACGGTACAAATATGAGTACGAATACAAGGATTGGATACATATATGGGTATAGATATGGGTACAGGATGCATTGTCCCATATTGTTTGTCAATGATTTGGTTTCTGAAAATTATAAGAGGGAGGGAGGAGAGGGGTATGAATAATTTAAAATTTTAATTTTGAAATTTAAAATTTTGGGGGGCTGTGAGGACATGCCATGTGTACCAAATTTTTAGAATTGGTATTTTATTGCCACTTTTCAATACATTTTCACACAATGTACTGAAAAGTGGCAGTAACTGCCAAATCGCTCCAATACTAAGGATACTATATGTGCTTAGCAAAGTTGAATTTCATGATAAACCCTTTAAAACGTAGGGAACTGCAAATTTGTTTCCACAGTGAGAAAAATAGAAATAAACTCATAGTTTGAGAAGAATTAGAAGAAAGTTAGCTAATGTAGGTCACTCATTTTTTTAATAGAATATAAAATAAAAATGGATCGTCTTTAATATCACCTTAATTGCAACAACGACATTATTTCTATAATATCACCTTTTGTAAAAAATGATATTACAAAAGTGATTGCAAACTGCTACTCTACAATTTCTATGTATGCATGATTGAAAATATTCTTACAAAATCTTTAAAATAATTATTTTAAAGACTTATTGAAATCATTATCTTGCATTCTCTTCAAATATATCAAAATTTTACTAATATGTGATACAATGAATGCATCGCAAAGCAAGCACAAGCCCCAAGTATTAATGGTATTATATGTGATATTACGAAGGGAGTTAAGATTTTAGTAGTATGATTACTAGTTTACTACATGTGAAAAATATCAAATTTTTGAAATGTATATTCTAATATAGAAATCTAATGAAGTTTGTCCGAGCATGGACATGAAATGTCCTTTTAAGGGTGAAGTTCTGAAGAAACATGCCCTAGCCTCCCTCAGCCACGCCCTGGCCACGCCTAGCCAGGCCCAAGCCACTGAAGCTTCGCCGGTTGAGACTCCGTTTGGCAAATTCACTCACGACCATTCAAAAATTCCCATGACAGCAAAGGACTTTTCGTCACACAAATAAACTTTGAACCACAACCTGGTCTTTTATATACTCCGTACTAACTGAACAGAAGTAACACATGTCACATGAGTGAAATGTAGGCTGTAATAGACTTGTGAATAGAAGAAAGTGGATCATTCTACTACAGTGAATACCCTAGCTAATGATGGAATTTAGTGTTTGCAACAGCAATTATGAACTCTTTCACAACAATGTTGCTGATGTTACCAACACTAATTACAACATGAACACTAATTGTGTATTAAATTTTCAACAAAAAGAAAACTAAATTAAGATCAAGAGTCAAGACAATTCCCCTTGCAATAAATTAGTACCCAAGTAACCTGCACACTATCTCTCAACTTGAAGAGAATTGGACTGACTTGCAAAATACAATAAGTACACTATATATACCATAACACAAAACTTCATAGTGAGATCCAACCTCAAACATACTCACGTGTGCTGATTGAATGTTAATCCAATTCTGCGGACCTTGATGTGCGGCTTTGAACATTCAAGCAATTGCAAATCATAATTAACAGGCCTTTGATTTACTGGAACCTCAGAAAGAGGTTGGAGTGGTTTCTCTCGCTCCAGCAAATCAATAATCAGACTGGATTATACTCGTGAAAAGCACAGTCATTCACCAATGAAAGCATATATGCCAACTGCTTGCAAGATTTACAAGACTTTTATTCCATTTGATCACAATTGCATCTCCACTTTGAGCGTATACAAAGGTGCACTTCGGCAAAAGCAATTCCATGTGTACCCACACAAGCACAACCGACTATAGTAGCTCCCTGCAGTAGTTTACAAATCYAGACGTGTAGTAAGAGTTCAAGGTCCTCGATCTCCACAAGTCGATCTTCAGTTCTGCACAAACACGYCGTAGCCAAGCCTCCCCCTCAATTCTCAATTGGAGACGCGATCCGCGCCCTTCTGCACATCCCGCTTCAAATCGCGCGCCGTGTCCTGCGCGGCGTCGCCCGCGCTCTCCGCCTGCCTCCGCAGATCCTTGCCCGCGTCCTGCGCAGAGCCCGTGGCCTTGTCCACGTTGCTCTGCAGAGACTCGCCCGCATCCTCAAACGCATTCCGGGCCTTGTCCTGCACAGAAGACCCACACATATCAACTCCCGGCCATCGAAACTTCCATCTCGACATGACGCTCTTGCGCAAACAGTGCCTCATTATYAAGCCACCGGCCGTGCCACAAACGCACGAGGAAAGCAGGGGACGGTACACATGGAGTCTAAGCAATCGAGGAAGACACACAATCCACTTACTGGAAGCACAAGGTTTACAATCACGATTRTGATCAAGAAATGAGAGAGCAATTCAGAGGCTTACGGTGAGGTTCTGGGCCTCGCCGCGGGCGTCGCGGCTGGCGTTCCTGGCGCTGCCCTCCAGGTCTCGGGTCGCGTCGGCTGCCTGGTCGCCCAGCCTCTGCGCCCGCTTCTCGGCGTCCCTGGCAGCGGCCTGCGCGCTGTCCTGCACGTTGTCAGCCTTGCCGGAAAAGAAATTCCAGATGTCCTGAAGCATGCCCTGGATGCCACCCGCGGCCTTCTTCACCTCGCGCGAGGCCTCGCCAGCGGCGTTCTCCACTTTGTCGGTGACACCTTCCTCCGCCCGCACCACTACCGTCGCGGGGCGACCCGCCGTCCGGAGACTGACCCCCTCGTTGTTCAAGCGGAAGCCGCCGAGGCGCGACGCTGACGCTAAGTGCGAGTGACTGGAGGTGGCGACGGCATTGAGAGGCTGGACTCCCGCTGCAACAGTCACGCTCGCCATCGCGATCGCCATGATAAATTGACTGCAATTAAAAACAGAAGGCAGACGAGATTGATCAGAAACAGGGGAACGGCAACGGAGGGATCGATCCACTAGATGCTGCTGGTTGAATGGAAATATTGACGACGACCACTGTCAGGCCTGATGACGGCAGAGGAGGAGATGAGGTGTGCGAGATGAGGTACAATCGGAGAATGGAGCGAGGACTTTATATGTCTTGGTTTGCATATTCAGGACGAGGAGAATGCCCAGCGTGAACGCACACGAGTTCCACTCGTCCGGGGGACCGGCGACCGCATCGCGTGCCAAGTGTCATCCTTGTCCGCGACGTCGATCGAATCTGCACGCGGTGCAACCTGATTGGTCGCGGTGGATTTCATCGCTGCATCCGTCGCGATTGCGGTTATCTGGTTTAAAAGGTATCACATGATGTTTCGAGAGTGCCGCCAGAGCGTCCAATTGCAGTTGACGAATTGGCTTTACACAACACGCCGGCCGTACTACTGGTGCCCTTTTGATAACCATTATACTCTTCGACCTCTTTATTGTCGCAGCGAGGCCAGGTGCCTAACATATACACGATAGCCGATATGGAGGAATGTACCGATTTGACGAGATGGTGGTGGTGGACGTAAACTTAGTGGTGAGCGAGGGAAAATATCCGATCCTCGGACCCTTTTCTGGTAGAACAGGACCAGAATGAGCCTAATTTGCAACACAAACTCACCACGGGTAAACGGCGCTTTTTGAAATTAAAGTCCGTGCGTGTATCCTTTGCCGACAAATCACAGGTTTCAAGTTTCAACGGTTTGATCCATGTAAATTTCCTCTGACCCAACTACTGCAGCTTAATTACACTCAATGTCAACTCGCTTTGGCACGTTCAGGGCTCGTAGCCTGAAGAGTAACTCAGTCTGTATATGCTAGTCCTAGTTTTAAGACTGAGCTGGTATATACAGAGTTATAACTCTGTATTCGCCAGTACCAAAATTGCGAGCTAGAATTTATCTAAATTGATGATAAGAGTGAGCAAGTAGATTAAATTTGAAATTTTGGAAAATATATAGGCATTAGATGAGCATGCAACATAAATCATTAATTTAAAGTACAGCAGCTCAATACTCGATGAGCTTTGCTCAAATGTGTGTCAAAAAATTGTGATACCCAAATTTATTCCAAGTGTTTCAAGCATTTAACGACAATTTCATTAAATCGGACCAATACTTTGGCACGTTTCAAGCAGTGCGGCCTGAAACCGAAATTTATACCTGTCCTAATTTGCGGTCTGAAATTAGACCTTGGTGAAAATATATTCCACAATTCTAGGTTGGTGGAATTTCGCCAATTTAACGAACTTTGACGTTATCTACAGCTTTTTCAGTATATAGTTCTACTTCTCTAGCATATCAAAAAGGTAAACAAAGAACAGAAGTCAGAAACAAAGAGAAAAAATGAAGCAGTAAATTTATCACAAGCCCGTTGTCAACGGCCAGGTGAATGTCAAGTTGGATACGATGTTAAGTTTGGGTTGAACTGCAGGCACCTAATCGGGTCTAGAGGTAATCAGCATAACCAAAACGAGCCGGCAGAACCCGAAAACGCAGATGTACTAGCTAGCCTCAAACGTCTAGTGACCTCACGTAGCATTAATCAAGCTGACGTTGGAGTATTCGCACTCCAAGATACAAATAGCGGCATTATTAATATTATTAATATTGGTGTCAAATTCAATTAATTATCTAATTGTAGCTTGGAGCACGCTTCAAGGTCAAAACCTTAGCTGAAGTGTCTAATGTACCCGACAATGCAAACTACCAGGAGGCATCCATACTACGAAAATTTCCTCAATCAACAAGGTCATACATTTTCTAAAGGTCAAATAATCTTGGTTTCAATGGGCAGCACATTTTGCCTTGTTGCATTACTTTCATATCCCGGGATGATTGCTAGGAATACTTGCATTCTTTGTTCACAAGAAAAGGAATAAAATTCTTGTACTTTCTCCCAGCATCTTGTGGACTTTGGTACAGTGGGACCTTGAAYATACGGATTCTTTATTCATGACTCTGGAAAGGGGTCGGAGTTGTTCTTGTACCAAATGTTGTGAAAGTAATTTTGAATGTACAGCTCATCATCAACTAAGCATGGATGGATAAGGTCCCCACCTTTTTGGAAATAGCATGGAAATAGTAGACCATAAACACCAAATATTCACCACATACTTGCCATAGACTCCCCACATGCACACCACATGCTCACCACATGATGTAGGTATACCTAGAGCATGTTCACCACATTTACTGAACAAGTATAAGTTGTGAAAGAGGTTTGATGAACATGCACGTGGGCTTGCACACATTTCAGCCTTTTCAATACAAAATAGTCCGGACCTTTTCTTCAGGYAGAATTTTCACTTGACGTAATTGATTCTTCTCTTTCGACCCCACAATCTAGAAGTTGGAATGATTTTGATTTCGACAGCAGAAGAGTTGCTCATGCAAAGCAGTATTTCAAACCCAACAATTTCAAACTACTGCGATTCCTACAATTGGATTGTGTGTCTTCTTTGATTGCTTAGACTGCGTGTGTACCGTCCCATGTTTTCCTCGTTTGTTTGTGGCATGGCCGAAGGCTTGGTAGTGAAGCATTGTGTGCGCAAGAGCCTCATGCCGGAATGGAAGTTTCGATAGCCGGGAGTTGATATGTGTGGGTCTTCTGTGCAGGACAAGGCCCAGAATGCGTTTGAGGATGCGGGCAACTCTTTGCAGCGAAACGTGGACAAGGCCACGGGCTCTGCGCAGGATGCGGGCAAGGATCTGCGGAGGCAGGCGGAGAGTGCGGGTGACGCCGCGCAGGACACGGCGCGCGATTTGAAGCGGGATGTGCAGATGGGCACGGATCGCGTCTCCAATTGAGAATTGAAGGGGAGGCGTGGCTACGGCGTGTTTGTGCAAAACTGAAKATCGACTTGTAGAGATCGAGGATCTTGAACTCTTACTACACGTCTAGATTTGTAAACTACTGCAGGGAGCTATTATAGTCGGTTGTGCTTGTGTGGGTACACATGGAATTGCTTTTGCCTAAGTGCACCTTTGTATACGCTCAAAGTGGAGATGCAATTGTGATCAAATGGAATAAAAGTCTTGTAAATCTTGCAAGCAGTTGGCATATATGCTTGGTGAATGATTGTGCTTGTTGCGAGTATAATCCAGTTTGATTAATGATTTGCTGGAGTGAGAGAAACCAGTTCAACCTCTTTCTAAGGTTGAAAGGCCTGTTTTGATTTGCTCGAATGTTGGGCAATCACCAACATCAAGAATTGACAAAAACGCATGTACCTTCTGAGCTGCAGTGAATTGAGAGTATGTTCAAGCTGCACATCAAGGTCCGCAGAAGTGGGCTAACATTCAATCAACACACATGACTACTATGCACTGAAAAGATGGCTCCTGAGCCCGGACAATCGGACATCTCCCCTCCCAAAAAACAAAATAAAATAGCCGTCGATCACATTTGGAAAAAAAAGACACCCCTACTCCAGCCATCAATCTCATTTTCAAAATAAAAATGATCTGTTTAATCTCAGCCGTTGATTAGGGTGGCTTTCAGTGGTGAGAAATGACAGAGATTAGGGTTTACTGGCGCTCAATGCCGAAAAATAGGGTTCAGGTGTTCATGGATGAAGCTGGTAGTTTTGGGAGATGTTGCTGTTGTGGAGATGTTGCTAATGCTCCTCGGATTTGAATGGCACTTCTCGGAAATGCCGTGCAGGATTGTATGCCGTGGGTGAGAATTTTCCTGCCGTGGCGGATACTCAACCGATTCATCAAGTCGTCTCTTTCATGTACAATAGCCCAGTTCAGGAATTTGAGTCAAGAACATTCGTTAGTTTTGCGGAAAACGGCATCGAATTTGAGTTAGGAGAAGTCCGGGTCGCTCACAGTGTTTGTGTGGCTCGGGTCAGGGAGTACCGGTAGTACAGCCTCACGTTCCTTGTGACAGCGGTGATTGCAATGTGAGCGCCTTTAGATATTACCTATATCTTTTTCGAATTTGGAAGGATAATGAATCCTTCAGGAATTTGTGCTCTTTTTGTTTTGGTTTTGATCGGATTCACGTAGAACTGAGATACTTCATGATTCTTGAAAGATTTCTAGTGAAGTAGAAAGTCAAAAATTATTATTCTTGTTTGAACAAAGTTGTTTAGGTATGATTTGAACATTTGCTTTAGAGTTTGTTTGATTTGCTCAGTTTAGTGTTTTGCTGAAATTGGTGTCTGACTTTAACATTTGCTTTAGGATTTGTTTGATTTGTTCAATTTGGTGTTTTGCTGAAACTGGTGTCTGTCGTGGGCTGTAGGATGCGAGATTCGAGATTTTTCTGAGCCTTTTGCTCGTGATTACATACAGTTTTGTATGCACAAAGGGATCAAAGATGGAGCGTGTTCATAATGGAGCGACGCTGGCTGAGGAGTCTCCTTCTACTTTCGAGGTATTGATCAGCTTAAACTCCCTCTTTTGAATTTCTTCCGTTCAAAAATTGAAGAATTAGTGGCAGCTTAATAATGTTGTTGTAGGGTAGAATCCATGGCTCTTGATCAAGTTAAATTAGGTTTTTCAATCTTTGAATGTGTATGAGGCTTTGCAAGAACCACTATGCACCCAAAAAAGACGTTGCACTTTTCATAGACTCTATTGAATTTCAAGTTGTTCTTGTGCATACTATACATAACAAGGTAGTTGCACAAGAACTTTTAGTTATCTATGGAAYCTATTCTTATATATGTGCACATGACACTTTGTATCTATTGCAATTAGTAGCCATGTTTATTTGTTTTGTACTTGAAWGAAACATTGAACATTCACTGAAGAAATATATAATCATAACATCCATTGAAAAATTATTGCCAAATCCTTAACACTTTCATTACTACAAAAAWGACTAATATTACGAGACATTGGGAGTAGTATCCAAGGACCATGCAATTGTAGCTCCCAAAAAACACCCTTGTAATAAATGGAATTATAAAAATATATGAAGAATGCTCCCTTAAGAGAACAATAGTGGCACAATTCACCCATTAGGTTTTGCAAGTAATGTATAGATTATTATAATGCAAATGTTACATTAGCAATAAAGTCATATTCTTAAATTCCATGGATTGACAAAAATTTGCAAACCATAACTTTTAAACCATTACAGGTGTAGAGCTTAATATATAAATGAATTTCAATTTCAATTGAATTCAAACTCTAAGTGATATTAAAAATGCYYATTGGATCCCCRGCACTCAATGGCTCCAAACGCCTAGTAGTGCTCAATATTCTTTTTTGTACTACAATATGTACAATTTACACACTCAATTATTTGGTCTTTCAATATGATATGAACGCATTTCAAAACAATTTTTGGAGACTCAAGAATCAACTACAATTTATTCAGGTTTGTATGACTTGTMTKTGTAATTATTATACAAAATATATGCAATTGATCTTATCATTGAAGTTCATTTAAATAGCATTTTATAAAGCTATATAGCAATGAACATACATCTATTTTAATGATATTCTATGTAGTAGCAAGAAAAATYGATAATCAAGATTTATTTGTATTGAATTTAATATTCAATGAATTATGAATTTTCATATAAATAAAGTACAAACATGTTAGACTTTTTTATTTAATTGAATTTGATTATTAAATTGGAAATAAAAAGTCTTTTCATGCAGTATAAAAAAGTTTCATCAAGCTTATACAATCCAATATTTTCTACTAGTGAAGAATATACATCAAATGGAAGCATTGATGAAGCATGGAAAGTCTCCAAATTGATACATCTATGGAAAGAGAACCTAATATTKGGAAATTATAATCTGAAATTGAATGGTTCACTTCCAATGGCACCACACCTAGTTGATTGTAAAGCTCAAGAAGTCATGTATAAACAACTTGATAACCGCAATATATTTGAGGAAAGACCWAGGTGGTCTCTTTGGAAGGGCCTTCTACGTCAACATTTTTCATGGCATAATAATGAAGAAATTGAAGATAATGAGTCTCTCTTGGGAAAAGATGAAAGGTTGATAACGGGTCCTTATCCTCCTTGGGTATTTGCACTATGACTCTAAGTGATTTTACTTCAACTATGCTAACATTATTTAAATAAAAAACGCAAATTCATGTTTAATGTTCACTTATTGTAGATTGACGGAGCAGACGAAGACAACCTACCTATGACTCGTCGAGTACAACGAGATTTATGGATTCATCAACATCCCAAAGACAATTGTRAAAGTCAAACAACAAGATATTTTCTTGTAGATTGGATAAAAGGAGAKAGACTAGGAATTGGTGCACAATTGAATTGGATAGCTGGCATCTTTGCATTAGCAATACAAGATAATCGTATTCTTGTCATAAAGAATTTCAACCGTGCAGACCATTCAGGATGTATTGGTAATAATTTGTATATAATATCAAAATTCATATAAAAGAACCAACTTTAGTAGTTACATAAATATGCTACTCATTTTATAAAAAAACTCAAACTGCATACAATGAATWTTTTTTAATTCATTTTTATGAATGTTCAAATTTTGAACATAAATATAGAATCAAAAATTTTAAAAAGTTGAAAATATACCCCCATATTATATAAATATTACTATTAAACTTATCAGTTGCAGCCATTAAATTAAAAAATCCAATGAAAATTTATGTTTAGGTGAAAATCGATCAAAACGGGTCTTGTTATTTTCATCCTGAAACATCTTTGGAATGTCGAGCTCGTGCACTTCAACTTGAATCTAATGAAGATGCATGGAGATGGGGATATTTATCTAATACTAATGTAATGGAAACCCAATGGAGAGATGAATGGCTTACACCAGCTCCCAAGTAATAACTTCAATTATATTGCAGTGTTATTAATGAAATATGTATAATGAAAACATTTCATTCAAAATTATAATACTTTCAAATAATTTATACAATGGATGGTTGCATGTTTTGAGGCCCTAGTTCGTGTACATTCTTATGCATATGAAGAACTTCAAATTTTCAAACCATTTTAAAGAATGTTTAGTGTGGAATCATTATAAAACTTAAAATCAATTTTAATTAAATTTTGGAATTTTGGAATTTTGGAATTTTTAGCTTCAAATATATTGATCAAGTATTAGTAGTGCAATGGTAGATTCAATTACACATTTAAGAATTATACTYCAATTACACATTTGAGTACATATGTATAAGTTTTRACTAAATAAATGTTGTTGAAACTRTTCTTCTAAGTTGTATTTTATGACTTGTCTTTGGTTTTTTGGAGTTGTACTACCATTTGCCCTTGAGGCACTATACCAATTTGTTGTGTTCATGTCTTTAGACAAGTAGATAATTTATATTTTTTCACATTCACTAAAATAGGAATTTTAGAAAAGTCAAGAATATTAAATAAAAAATCATTGCAACTACCAAAAATTGAAYGATTTAATGAATTGTMRAAGTTTWGTTAACTTTYCATACTCATTAGATTCAAAATATTGCTTTTCAAACTTGAAACATGTTGYAAATTGCAAGGATATGGAAAAAAAAGGATATCATGAAATATTATATCTTATGCATTCAATATCATTTTCCAAGAATKATCTATGTTTAATATCTATTAATATTAAATTTAAGATTGATAAGGATTTGTTGAAACACATTTTAATACATTATTTTTTTTCATTTTGCAGAGTGTAATTGAATCTTCAAAGAACTATAACCATAGTTGGACATTTTATTATACCAACATATATAGGCAACGAGGGCATATGCACATGGGAGATTATGAAAAAAAACTTGGCCAAGAAACTAGTACCAACAATGCATTTGTAAATGTTTTGATGGCAGGGGATGCTGATTTTTTTATAGGAGCTCTTGGCTCATCTTGGTGTACAATAATTAATGGTCTTAGAAGTACAGGAGGAAAAATTNATCTTAGTGTAAATTTTGATAGGACTTGGTATTGGTAAATTCACCAATTTCAATTTTAAATATAGGTGATAAATTGTATATTGGATTGATTTTTTAATTTAAAAATCATAAATTGAATTTGATTATTTTACATCAAGTTGTAATTTTCAAGTAAATTATAGTCCTCAAATCTAATTGAACATATAAAAAAGTCACCCTTTCGGATATGGTTTTTTGTTTTTCAAAATATTTAATATTACAACATACATTATGCTAGAATGTRTTTTCAATAATTCAAATAATTTAATAATTTTAATTTCAAAAACAAACTATTGATGAAAAGCTACTTTCAATATTGTAATGAAGTACTCYAAAAACTTATCTAACATATCAAATTTTTTGTTKTACTTTGACTTCATCATAGTCATTCATTCTACACTTTATAATTAAACCATTAAAAATACATATGCAGTTTAAATTGCATGCACATAGGGGCCATCCACTTGTAGACAAAACATATGTATATACACAATGTTTAAAATTCTTTTGTTGCCACAAAATTCTATAAGTAGTAGTATATAAACTTTTAAAAAGATCATTTGGACACAAGTTGAGCAAGGTTCCATTGATATGCAATCAATGCAATTTCAAAATGATATTGATTTGAGTTGTCTAACATTATTAAAACCCGCTAGTATGAAAAATATTCGTAAATTGAAAATCTAATTTTTTTTGGCAATAGAGTGTAAAATACATTTGAACTTGAATACAAAGAAAACTAAGTTTGGAATAAACAATAACGTAAAAACCATGAGGCTTTGTTCTAAAAGTTATTCCAATAATTGTAGCAATAAAATACAAAATTTGTATAATGAATATGGGTGAAATAGAAGTAATAATCAAAAATGATAATTGATATAAAAAAATATTTTTTTGGTTATAAACCACCACACTAGAATACCCTACAAATTCTTGTAATTTTTGTGTTCATGAACTACCATATTCATGTGCGCTAATCATTTTGCTTCCAATTTTTGTCAATAAACTTATGATGTATTTGTATTTAAACAATGTTTAAAATAGCGTATAGCATTCTCTATCTTGAAATTAATATGGTACTTGATTCAATAAAGAAAAACCTTTAGTAACATAATAATTAGTAAAAGCTGAATTATTAAAATTTGAGTAATCTAAATAGTATAAAACATAAAAATAATAAAAAATAGTACARAAATACAAAAATACAAGCATTYTGCATACATCAAATAAGCAAAATTAATATTTTTATATTGAAGTCTTTATTTAAAAATAATAAGCAATGTGGTTTGAAGTAGTAAATTAAGTATGTTGTCTTCAAGTTATGACTCAATAAAGAACAAGAACAACACTTTCATACAACATGTATCCAATGACTTGCCTTGAAGGATGAATTCAAAGACCAACCACCATTTTGGACATTTTTTCATACAAATGTGGCCTTTTGAAATGCAGCTGCCCGGATTTTCGCAGGGCTCAAAAAAGGATTTTTGTCACTTTAAACGCAGGTATCTTGCAATCCACATGGTGAACAAATCTGAAATTTTTTCCACATCTTCCCGAAGTATTTTGATACAAGATCCTACTGTTACATTTGTCCAAAAATGTTTTTTTTAATAAAATTTGGTACTTGCACTAGAAATGGCAGTTTTGGAGCGTTTTTGGTGAAAGCATAGTCAAAGACCTTTAGGGGTTAAATTTTAAATAAATATTCWACAAAAACGTGCCTAAAAGGTGACCTTGGTCTATGGTAAACACTTTCATATTTGCTCAATATGATGTTATTAACATGGACACAGAGTTTTAAAATGTGGATATCTAGAAACAGTGTGATCCATTGTTGTTGTTAAATGTTGTAAGGTGAACATTCGCATGAACAAATCTTCAATCCAGCCCTAAAACCCTTTCAAAAAAACAAAAGAAAACAAAAAACCTAAAACCCTAAAATCCCTAAAACCCTAAACCCTAATGTGGAATCTGGAACTGGAACGGTCTTTGCAGGCTTTGAATTGCGAGCTTCCACTGCTAACCTTGAGCCTGTCCTACTTCCACATCCGCAGCATTTGCTGGTGCTGTCCCGAAGCATTGCGAGGTTGGCGATGGCGGGGGCATCGCGATCTGCCTCGAGGTCATGCTTCTCTACCGCCCGATACTTCTCTCGCATTTTTCAGGATCGTGYTGAGATTTCTGCTTCGTCTGGAAGASTACATRGTGGCATTGCTTCAGCGTCTGAAGGCGATGCTGAGTACCATTTGCCTTCGTCAGCGGGAAAGAGTGCTCTTCAACTTCCATCTCCTGTCGCCAGGTGCGATGGATCSGTTCACCTCTCCTGTTTTGTTTTTTCGGTTCTGAAAAGGATGTGTGTGGTTTTGCTTGCGTAAGCGAGTTTATTTGGAATTTCTTGTTCGCTATGTTCGACTCTCGTGATGAGATTAGTTCGTGAATGTATATAATATTTAATAATTCGCATCAGAGTACGTTATCGTTTTGCTTCGATTCGTTTGTTTTTTTAAATTTCGAGAGGTTTAGAGTTTTATTGCAGAGGGGGGAACCGCCGAGTTTGTGTCGAGGGAAGAAGGTAGGATACCTCAAGTCCCCACTTTTGGCGATGAATGTAGTTCTTGCTGTCAGAAGAAAATTAATGGGTACTCCAACGCTTCGAAATATGTGCTATTTGGATACCGATTCAAGAGTTTAGAGGTTTCTAGGTTTTATCATTAGATGATCGAAACCGACACTTAAACAGACGTTTAGTTGTTGTACATTCTCCTAATCAATATGTTCCCATCGTCTAAAACTTCCGGTTTGCCATTTTGGTTGACCGTAGTAGCGATTATGGGTGTTCCTACCTAAGGTATAACCAGCATCCATCCATTGACTCGAGCAACATGGTTCTTATAAATGGTACATTCTGAAGTTTTAGTTTTTTCTGCGAGGTTTTTGCAGGGTCGGTGAGGATGTAATAAGTAAGCATTTTCTTCTGAAGTCGCACACGGCTACCGGTTGCATACTACCAAGACTGTTGAAACGGGAAAACATTAGGCATTATGGTGGGATTGCATTTGATAATTTGAAATTCAGCGAACTGACTTGGAGTCGGAAAGGCATTTCGCGACCTTCACCTCCGATAAACCCCCTTAGTATGGGCGGCGTTCGATACAAGGTCAAATACAGCAAAGCTGAGCAAGCACTGAAAAGGGCTACTAAGAAGAAGAAAGAGAAGGCGATTCGTGTCAAACTTAAACAAATTCGAATGAGAAGGAAATTGAGGAAGCTCAGCATGACACCAGAGGAAACGTTTCTCTTTCGTATTGAAAAGGTTGTATACCTGAACTTGCTAAGTGCGTCTTTACGTAGAGTCTGGATTTTCTGTTTCTTTCAGGTTCCGTAATTGTATGCCTTCATTGCAGTTTGTCTTTATTGAGATTGTTTTGTATGACAAGTCTCCTCTATCTCCTTTAGGCAGTATTTTCTCTCTCAATCATTATTTAAAGAAGGCCCGTTTTATTATTCTGAAATTCTTGTTTCCGTGGTATTTGGTTGCTTTCAGTGCAAAAAGAAGATTGCTGTACATGAGGTGCAGTTGAAGAAGTACGAGCTGCCACCGCTGCCTGAGCCTGATCCTGATCCTGAAATACTCACCCCGGAGCAACTACATGCCTTGAAAAAGCTCGGCTACAAAAATAATTCTTTGAAAAATAACAGCAAATCAGGGGATATACCTCATTGTTTGGTCAACTCAATTTTGAAATTAATAGAGACATACATGTGTCAAACCAAATCATATATGTTCCTAAGTACTACCTGTAGTAGACCATTGAAGGGAACTATTTTTGTCTATTAATGTGGCTCTCCTTAACCCCTAAAGTTCCATGACTATGTTTTCACCAAAAATAATTGAAATTGCCATCTTTAGTATTCCCTCCGTCCCGAAATAAATCACGGATTTCCGAATATACTTGTCCCAGATTAAATTCAAAATTGGCTCTCCACAACTTGATGGACAACAACTAAAGCTAGTTTGAGTTCCCTAAGGCAAAAGAATCCATAGTTCTATGCTCCAAAGACTATATAGCAATTTGATCATTGTCAATGGAATCAAAATGCAACCCTCTAGCCAACCAAAGGAATAGAACTCACCCCACAATTATACTAAAAGTGCTACTCATAAATCTTTTGTTGAGAATTTTTTGGAATTGTACTACTTAATTGTTGACTTCCATTCTTTCACATCGAATGGGACTTAGTAGAATCTACAATAACTACACAACCTTCTAAAAATATGAACAATCCCTGTGCTAATTTAGCCATTTCCAAGGAAAACCAGATTTATTTGGGACATAGGTAGTACAAGTACCAAATTTTTGAATTTTTCTTTTTCCTTTTTTTTATGACATATGTAACCGTACGATCTTGTAGTATGCTGACTTAAGAACATGTGGTAAAAATTTCAGAAAATTCCACAGCGGATTGAGCATTCAAATTCACTGAAATCATTGTTGCAATGACCATCCAAAAGCTTCATTGGGATTGATAACTAAAGTCCTTGAAAAAATCTAGTGTAGAGAATACATACATACATATATACATCAATACATTTAAGATAGTTTGTTTTGTTTTGTTGTTTGTTTGATTCATTGAGATCTAATAGACCACAAGGCATTTTGGGATATTCTTGGTATCACTCGAAAGCTCCTTGTAAAGAAGGGTTCACAAACTTTGTTTTGTGGCATTTAGTCCTTTGCATGAAAGTAATTGAATTTTAAAGTTTTTTATGAATTGAAAAATAGAATTAAATTACCTTTTATTTTGAAAAATTTGTAACTTTTTCATCTTGAGTTCAAATGCCAAGAAACAAGCCCTTACACTCTTTTGTACATAGAAAGTTACTAAATTTCAAAGTTTTAATGATTGAAAATTAGAAAAAAAATCACTTTTATTTTTTGGTTGTTGCAACAATACGTGGCACACTATGCACTACGCATTGAAAAGATGGCTCCCCACTGTCTTGCATACCCTCCGGGCAAAATTGAAAATAAAAATAAAAAATACCCCCCCCACCTCCACCCCCCTGAATATGTACAAAATACATATACAAAATACATGTACAAAATACACATACAAACTACATGTACAAAATACAAAATAAGTACAAAATAAGTACATAATACATGTACAAAATACCTGTATAGAATACGGGTAAAATCCCATATTGATTGTCCATCCCTAAACCTTGTGAGAATTTATAAGAGGTGGAAGGGGGGACGCGAATTTAGAAAACTTAATTTTTTATTTTAAAAATTTTAAAAATTTGCCAAGGGGTTGAAATTAATAATTAAAAAAA
The DNA here is from genome assembly GCA_006891605.1 of Pleurozium schreberi. Taxonomy (NCBI): domain Eukaryota; kingdom Viridiplantae; phylum Streptophyta; class Bryopsida; order Hypnales; family Hylocomiaceae; genus Pleurozium; species Pleurozium schreberi. The sequence continues at coordinate 61,078 of VACF01002509.1, read as the reverse complement.
TCCTGTCTTTTGGGTGCATGCCTCACTATGCTATACACCCAAAAGACAACACTCACAACCAACTAGTACATATATTAAGTTATGTTGTTTTGGTTAGTTTGTTTGTTTGTTACGTCGAGATCTCCCCGCTTGTGCATCCTCTGGTCGCGTTCTTGTAACTATTAGAAAGCTCTCGACAAGGAGGGATGCATGGGCTTTGCTTTGTAGCATTCCAACCTACGGTGTGAAAGTGATTGAATTTCAAAGATTTAATGACTTTAAAATTTTTTAAATTACTTCTATTTTTAGTTTGATTGTAGCAATGATACATGGCACAATGTCTATATCTTTAGATTAGGCTTGTCGTTTGTTTGTTTGTTATGTTGAGATATCATGGACCGAGCATCCCCTAGTGATGTTTTTGGTACCGTCGAAAAGCTCTCATTGAGAAAAAAAGCGTGGGCTTGGTTTTGTGGCATTCCAATTTAAAGTGCATTAGGGGTTAAGATAGGGACTCCCAAATGTGCCATTGATCAAAGATGCTATTGTCACTAGATGTACATCCAAATAAAGATAATTACTTCCACTAAAGAAACAATTCCAAAACACCTTCGTCTCAAAACTTTGACGCTTTATAACTTTATAACTTTCCACATGAATTTTTTTTCTTACATTCAAATCCTCTTTCACTTGCCAACAAAAATTTATAAAAATTTGATGAGTGTAACTATGATTTGATAGAAAAGTGGCGCTTTKGGAAGTCCCTACCTATTTCAAGGGCATCAAAAGAGATGGTCTTCCACCCCATTCATGAACAAGAGAAATGAATTACGGAGTATAAAATATCAAAAGAGAGATGTAGGGCCAATTGAAACATAAACTATTGCATTCAGTTGCTTTCAGTTAGGAATTAACTTATAACGTACCTTACTAGCAGATTCAATATATCATCAATAAAATTTTATCTGAAGTCCACAAGCAAGGTTATGCAAGACTAAAATTCATTTTATGCTATTTGGGCAACCATCCAAAATTGAATAAAGTATAGGGATTTGGGTTGGTGTAGATACTTCATTTAGCCTTGTAAGGATGCGGGCCCCATGACCAAAGTAGTCACCAAAATTCTTTGATTCTTGAACCAATAGGTGCATTATCTTTTTTTATAGTTAATAATGAAGTCATCCATCATACCACTCTAGTCCGCAGCGTCCATACAAGGTTAATGGTATTAAAGAGGATAACATTTTATTTGTTCATAAAATGCATACAATTTTGAGTCATGCTAACTATAAATGGCCAAACACATGTCCGTAGAGAAGGATATTGTGATTTTTCTTCAATTACTTGCAATTTTCAAATTTTATGGAAGACAAGGGGATGAGAGCATCTCCACTCTTTCCTTGGGAAAATGCCTCACCAAATGGCTTTTGGCAGGCTTAAAGTCTCCTTGGCTCCAGCAATAAATAGTTCCCCACCCTTGTTCTCCATATCTCTAGGAGCTTTGCATTTTGATTGATGGGAATTGTAATAGTTCTTTGACTTTTCTAAAAAAGAGACAAAAACATGATAAGGCAAGGAGAATGCAAGCTTGAGGGAGAGGTGAGCGGGCCCTGAAGGATTCTGAGTTCATGAATAATTTGGACGGGGCCGGTATGTTTTTTTTGGATTTTGGGTATGCGGTGGGGGACGTTTCCAAGGGCAGACTCAACACTGAGCGGGCCACGGACTCCCCCACTGCAAGAGTGGAGATGCTCTGATCAATTCTTCAAAAATTACACAAAATTATCAATTGACGAAGCTCCTACTAACTACTAAGGTACGGTAACTTACGCTTTCATCGTTGGAATGTAATGGACTCGGAATTCCTTGCGAAATCATTGCAGCAAATCAGTTCGGTTGCCTCGACATTGCTGCACTAATTTACTGTCAGCTAACTGAAGCTCACTGCCACTGCCTCTGATTGACGGAGGCCACAGAGATTCCTCTCCGCACAGATCATTGAGTAACTTAGAGCACGGAGGGACAATAACAAAAGTACTCTGGATCAACGGAGACAAAAGCCAAAAGCCAAGGGAGGGGGCTCCAAAAGTAAAAGTGAACACTAACACAAAGGTACATTTTGCTTTCTACAATGTACCAAAAGTGTACATTTCAGGAGGTGGTTGTTTCTAAATAGTGACAACTGCATTCCAACTTCAAAAATTCATAAGTCATTCAACAAAGGTCCAAAAAGAAAGAACGACTTGGATTAGATAGTTCTCTTGGCTTGCATAAATTTGCTGAATTTTTTTTCAACGAGTTTAGCTCCCTCCCCAAATGCAATTAGCTCTTAAAGAGGCGCGTTAACCCCTAAAGAACCGAATGATTGTTGAACGACTTAGATGATTTGGGGTAGGTGTGTATGAAGTAATTTTTTAATGAATGTTGTTCAAATTTTGACACAAAGTGTGAATATGTATCCCCTTGGAAGCGGGCTTGGAAGAAATATAATATGTTTTCCAATCATATGAAGAAGAAATTCGAGTAGAATCTTACTCAAAAAGTGAGCTAGTGTTGTGTGTAGGGATAGAGCCTCTTGTAAAATTGTTGTTTGTTTTAATACTTGTGCATCAAAATGAGAGAGTAGACATGGACTTGAATCCATTGAATTTTGGAATATCTTCCATTAAGTGAAGAAATACCATTTGTTGGCCCTGAATCAAATAGGAGGAGGTTGTCAAAATAAGCTATTTTAAATAATTAGAGTAGTTGTTTTACTTGACTTCAAAGTTAGAAAATCACATAGTGTAGTTTCTTGTTTGTCTTCATCCGTAGGATTCTTGAATTTGAGGAGAAACMTACAAAAGTTTGCCAATTTTCAAGAGAATAGGAATTTGCCTTTTGCCTTCCTTATATTTGTGAAAAATATACAAAAATCTAAGTACTGTAAAAACTATATTTAGTGTCACCTACACTAATTGATTTTGAAAAGCTATAAATATTTTTCTCTCAATGAGTATCTTTATGAACTATATCTTTAGAGATTCTACTTTTTGAATAATATTGTTATCTATGCTTTTTGTAGAAATGTTCATCTATTGAAATCATCTATCGTAAAAGTTATAACCTTGAATAAGCAATTTGGAAAGGCATTATATTAATTGCTACTACATTCTTTACAATTCAAGACATTCTCCAACCACCATTGGCTGAACCAAGCAACCTCTGATAATAGTAATATAACATAAGGCTCCCAAATATAGTAAAACCACCTATAGCTGATCACTTAAGTGATCATGTGCATGTCCAAAAGTAGTAGAAGGCAATGAAAATTTCCTGCCATGTAGAACGATAGAAATCATGGGAACTGCAATTTTTTTTGGTAAATTTATTCCTTGAATTGAAATTACTATGAATTTTGGGAGCCAAAAAGTGCTCAAGGCCCATAGCTAATGTCTAGACTCTTCTAATTTCAATCATTCAAGAACTAATCTTCCATTCATTACTTCCTACTTTCTTGTTCACTACTTTGGAACATGTATCATGACCTTAATAGTCCCAACCTTGAAAAGGACAAAAAAAACGTTCCAAGCTTCAATTAGAAATTTGTTCTAGCCTTGGTTGGAAATAACTACACCCTACAAATTGGATATCGATCCCTTGTTAGGAATGGGTGGTCCTATTTTATCCTAGGAAGGGTTTTACATCTATCCCCTAGGAATCTAGAAAGAAGGAACCCCACCAATTAACTATGATATGTATGTGAGGACTAGAAAGGTGCCAGAGTATTTTCCAATATAGACTAGTACTTGTGGTCTCTATTAATCCATTCTCAAAAAAAGAATCCATCCATTGCATGCACCCATATTGRCATCTACATTTTACCAAGAGAATAGATATCAATACCATTCAAAGAGGGGGATCTATTATCTTGGTAACAATATTTAACAAGAGTACAAATTTATAGAGTTTTTTTTTAATCAATTAGTGTAGGTAACACTAGATATCACTATCAACGTAATAGCAATAGAACTTTCAAGTGAGTTCGTTTCATAGAAGGTACATTGAATAGGGGTTTTAAGGGGACCCAAATATTATAGGGACTTATTGTGGAAAACTGTAGAAGTTTGAAACATGGTGTGTACAACCACCGGGCACTTCAGTTACTATTGATGTACAACAAAAGTAAACATTTATATAGTGTGAAATGTCAATTAATTAGTATGGGTCCCCTTAATACCCGGATTCAGTGTAGAAGGTAGAAGAAAATCTTGGGTCATTCCAGCTTGAAAATTCAAAGCTTCCGTCACCAAAAGCATCACAGAAGCGTCACTAGGAAAACAGGACTTGGTTAGTTGCTTCAGGTAAGGTAATTGTGCTCTACGTTATCAGTCATTTTCTCACCGTTGGAATAAATTTCAACGTGTGCCAAAAAGGAAACTGAATAAACAAAACAGGCCACTTGGAATGGATTTGTATCAATTCTTACCCTGTAGGCAGGACACAGGAAATCAATCCATAATATAAGGGTAGAAACACCCATTAGCGTTCATGTTCCCATTCCTGTACCATAGATTACACCTAAGTGCATCCACTGGTTGTAGTTGATGTATTTTCTAAATACTTGATTGTGATTTGCTGACACATATGAATAATGCTTATTTAATTTTGATTTGTTGATTGCTAAATTTGGCAGTGTTTAGATTTAGGTACACCTACAGGACAGTTCCAATGGTCTAGTGAGCCGACACTTCAAAAATCATAGAAATTACATGCAATATATAATAAATCTAATTTGTTTTTTTTGAATATTCATGATTTTCACTTGCTAATACTACAAAAATGTTATTTTCAGAAAAAATTGCCTCCAGCTATGCTGAATTGCTTAAATGAACGGTTCTGGGTGCTTTCACCTTAGATTTTGCAAAATAATATGTACATGTGTATGGCACTTCAATTACTAAGTAGGAAAATTTTCAACCCTCAAAGAGCCTGTGAGTTTTGCACCCCTGTGGTGCAATTATGGAAATAAATAAATATAAAAAAAATCATTTTAAAATGTTGAAATCAAGATGTCGCACTATTCTCAAATTGAACTGTTTTTTCAAGTACGGCGTCCGGTAATTCTTTCTATTTTTTTACTCAAAAATTGAAATTTTACATATTTTTTCATTGTTTTTTCACTAATGTTTCCAAATAGCAACTGGGGTTCTTTTTTTAATTCCACCACCTAACTTTAAACTAGCCGCCTGTTCTTCCCAAATATTATTGTAGAGCTAATATGAAAGCAAAAACCAAATATCTGAAAACAAACTTGGAAAAAGAGTACAAGTTCTCTTCTATTGACTCCAAATTAATTTTGTAAACTTTTACCATTATTCTAACCTACATTTGATTAATTTCACAACACTAATCTATCATATAACTATCCAATCGAGTAATTGAGAATACTCTACTAATCTTATAGGTATGRAATACATTATGCATTGCAACATCAACCCTTTGAAGGATAAGATCCATTTCCAACTAGTCAATCATCATGTCTAGGCTAAATGTAGCCTATTAGATTGAGTTCAAATATCCATCCTATATTTTTATTACTTGAAAATATGAATTGTATATCACTATGAGAAATTTCAATTTGTTTTATAGAAGGTTGTAATATTTTATTATATTTTCTAGAAAATTTGAGAATAAAATAAATAGAAATAGAAAAATCAATCCAATTTTTTTTGAAATTTTTTCTAGAGGTACAAGTAGATATGGAAATTAGTGTGGAAATTTTTCAATTGATTTGAGAATTGGTTATATTACTTTTTACACTCAAAGCAGCCACAACAAAGACCTTAAAGTTCAATGATGCATTTGAAATCAAATTTTTCCTTTTATTTAATTTTGGTATAGAATTTCTGATTATTTTTTGCTGATGGAATAATGCGTTTTCTATTTATGTTTTTTTTTTCAAAATAATTGATGGAAAAACCAAATCATTATGATTTCAAAAAGTTAAAGGTGGAAATAAAATTATATCAAAAATAATATATATTAGAATAATTTGGAATTTTTACCTAAGTAGAAGTTTAGAATGAAAAAATATTTTATATAATTCAACATGAAAATTTATTTCAAAATGAGAAAATACAAATGAAAACATAGCGTATTGTGTTATTTGGATTTTAATATATGGAACTTGCGACTGCAATAATTCTTTTAATTTTCAATTTTTCTCAAAAGTTTCAAGATGAAGTAGAAAGAAGTCTTGTCAAGTGTTCATTTACTTAGATTAATTTAAATGTCAAAAAGTGGTTATAATAAAAATTACAATCAAGGTTGACCAAATGCATCCATTTCTTGGATGCATGGACTTTTAGCCGTTTTAGAGGTTAACTTATATTGTATACAAATGATTTTGGACAAACCTCCCAATTAAGTTCTTGACAATTTTGGCCCATATTGAAAGTACATCTCAAATGGATCGTTGGATGTTAAAGTATCTGGACCAAAAACAAGACCATTTTTGGAAACGTTTTTTGGAAGCAACACTTTTGGAAACAATTTCAAAAAACATATCATATCACAATGCCAACAAATGAAAACAAAAGTGAATTTAGTTGCTTTGAGAATTTTTAGAGTTTGTTTGAATATACTACAAATATTCAAAGTGGAGGTCATAGGAACACCAATTGTTGACTCCATATCTCATCCTTGAAGTAAAAAATGGTTCACCTTTCATTGGTTGCTTCGAATAACTCTTCAACCTTCATTGTTTTCTTTTGAAAATTTGTGTTGTGTTTGAGCAAATGATTTGCCAAATTTCTTCCACGAGTAGTTGTGAAGAAATTTATTTAGTGTGGTGGCAAATGGATGGCATTGCAAATGGGTGAGGATACCTTACTACAACTACATTTGTTCTAATAAGGATTTAAGCAAGGACTTGTTATAATATCCATGATTGTAATCTTGAAGTTTTGAAAATGATTCTTTACTAAATTTAGGCTACAATTACTGGTGATGTAAGTGTATTTAAAAGCATTGTAAGAAGTTATCTCTTTTGTAAGACATGTTGAACCTTTCAAAWACATTCTTCAATAAATATTCCTTGAAAATTTGGATAGGCCAAATTTAGCCCACTCGTTTTGTATTTTTTGGGACTTTGTGGAATAATTATGATTTTTAATATCAAGAAAAATAATTATTGGTCCTAACACTTAAGTGTTGAAATGTTATAAAATTCATGGCATTCCATTTCTCAACAAATGATGTCAAATTATTTTTTCTAAAGAAGTGTTGGTAAATGTATTGAAAACATTACAATTTATTTGGATAGATTCACTTGAACATGTCAAAATTCAYGAAATTCCCCAAGTCCTTCAAAGATTAAAATGTTGTAGTTGATCAGTTGTTGTATCTCATTGAAAGTCAAAAGATGATTTTAATTTCAAACTATTGATTATAAGTGTATTTCAAATAGGCCAAAGGGGCTCGTGCTTAGAAGATGTACATTTTAAGCAAGGATGTAAATCTCATGTTTAGTAATGTGGTTGAAAATAGGCGTACTTCCCTTACAATATGGAAGCTACATTATTACCCCCCTAAGGCCCTAATATATGTTATTTTTCTAGTTAGGTTGCTTCATTYAATACCCAAAGATCCTTGTATTGAATTTTTAGACAAGTCTTGGTCCATCTCAATAATGGCCTTCAATTCTTCTTCTTGGAATTTACCTAATGGAAAGAAGCTTAACAAAATTAGTTTCTACTCCATTTTATAACATTTATGAGTTTGAAAAAATTTCGTGAATTATTGCAATTACTAGCTCTCAAGCATGTCAAAATCCAAACTATGTAATGTTATAGTTTTTTCTTTCAAGTTATTAAGTTTAAAAATATTTACGTATTTTAATAATTAGAACCATTGTTTACCTAGAGTGTTAAGCTTGTAAAAAATTAAAACATTGTTGCTTTTTCTAACATGTAAAAGATCTTATATATTTCAAATTTTCAATAATGTGAAAATGTACAAGTAACAAAAACCTAGAAGAATAACATACTAATGCTTGCCAAATAAAAGTTGTAAACTATTATTAGCAAATCATGCCCATAGGGTAGCATTGCATCGATCAAATACATACCAAAAAAACTGAAGAAAATGATTCTAAATTCAATCTATAATTGATTTTGAATTGAATACAAGTGATTTCACCCATATTTAAAAAAAAAATTGAAGTTTCAATTATAGTCATTATAAAATATTAATATTGAAGGTTATAATCCCTATATGCTCAGGCAAACATTTTATAGTCACTTTCTAACTTCTAACAACATTTATTTTTTCAAGAATTTAATTATTTCAATTCAAACAAGATTAGGGGGTCTTTATTCAAAACTACGAGTGCTACAATCAAATCAAAAAGTTAGAAGGAAAATAGCTCAAAGGGTTTTATGTTTGCTTAGTGTTGGAAAGGTTTTTATTGGGAAAAAAGTTGATGTTCTTATTATTAAGACTTTTGATTTTCTTGGAAATCAATTGAATTCAAGATTTTGACCAATCATATAATTATTTTAAATGCTAAATATAAAAATTGTATTTTTGATGAATTTTGAAGTTGAACCTTCAAATCACATTTGAAACAGGTGGRTAAATAGTTTTAAGAATTTGACCTTACAAATTTTTTTCCTCTTGCCACTTAACCCCTAAAGAACTAAAGATCCCATTTTGAATTTTTTGAGAACTCAATCAAGCTACATTGACTTCACAATTCAAAATCTTTGCATGAATTTCTTGGATGGATGCCAATCATCCAAATCTAAGTGTTAAGCTTTGTTTCAACATCATTCCATTAAATATTGAAAAAGTTAAAAGTTTCAGGAAGATTTCAATGTTAAATCAGTCATCTCAAAATATATTCCAAAAAACAACAAATTTGTTTTATTGGATTTCCAGATTAGTATTTACTTAAAAACATTTGAACCATTTAATTCCATTTAATGAAGAAAAATTCATGAGGAAAAAGTTATAAAAAGTTTTATTTTTTGGGCAATGAAGTAGAAAAAATAGATAAAGTTTTTTTTAACTCAATTTTCATAATTCTCAAATAAAAACAACAATAAAGAATATTAATTTTTTACTAGAACATTCTTATCATTGGAATTAACAATTAATAATTCTTTATACTCTATAATTATTTTAAGGATGAATATGAAAGTTTTTGGCTAAATTTTTTTCATATATTTTCAACCTATTCTCCAACATATTGACTAAAATGGACAAGTTATGGCACATGTGTGCATTTCCTCACATGTTGAAAGACAAAATTGTACCTTTTGGAAGGGCTAGAAAAGCCTAGATTTTGAAGTTTAGTTTTGAACTTGCAATTGGTAGTTATATGTACTCTTAATTTTAAGAAGATGTACTTGAATAAGCTAAGTAGCTAACTAAACAATATCAAGATTGAATTTGTTAAAAAAAATGAAAATGAAGATTTTAGCCTTGCTTTGGAGACAAGTATATTGAAGTAGTTTTGGGCTCCTAAACATGATTTTATATTTTAAATCCTTGAAAGGATTTTAGGGGTTAATATTATCCTATTTGATGCAAACTACAATAAAGTTACATAACTTGTATTTTATAATACGTTGTATTTTGTCCAAAATCCTTGGGTCTTTAGGGATTTAATTTTTTAATCTTTGAAAAAATAGCTTGAAATTTATATTGATAAAAAATTTATGGTTTGATATAATAAGAAATTATGGTCTAATGTAATACAAAAATTACACACAATTTAATTATAAGTTCTAATAGCACTTGAAATCAATATCTCTCTACGAGACTATGACAATATAGAAGTAGTCCTTAGAGTATTAAAACATATGAATATTGGACAACATTTGCGTTTTCATGAAATTATTTGTTATTTGATGGAATTATTTGCCAAAACATGGGGCTCATATAGAAACTCATTTGGAAATTCATATTTTATAATACACATTTTTTATCCCTTAAAACCCGGTAGTCTAAATAAATTACAAACAATAAAAAGAATACAAATATGTCTTGTATACGCAAAAAAATTTGTTTATTCATCAATCCATAAGTTTGTAAATTCTTGTGTTATTTTCGTAATATTTTAATGATATAGATTATCAAAATTCCTCTTTTCAAATATTCTATAATTTAAAAAACATAAGCATGTTTCTTGTCAAAAAGTACTTTACTGCAAAATATGTCCTTTCAAAATGTCCTCAAAAAGGAAATTAGATTTTTTTAAAAATGTTTAAATTGCTATAATTAGAATACAAACATCCAAAATTAAAGGATAATATCCTGTAAAATGAATAATACTCAATCAGCAACCAATATTTAATTTACAAGAAATTTTCGATTTTTGGTTTCATAGCTTATTGATAAATTATTATGTAAAAAGAATGTAGCATGAATAAAGTGGGCCAAAAACATCATTAAAGAATGATGGAAATATCCATAATAATACAGCATATTGCCATGCTGCCATTACAATTCAATTTAACCCTCGTTCTAAGTTTTGGAGAAGAGACTTTTGTCATTGCACAACATTCATTACAACTAAGGTAGATCAACCTATTACCAAAAGTCACCCAATTCTGACATCTACTAAATCCTCCCATTTGCACAATCATATCACCTACTTCCACAAAATGCATAATTCATTTTTTTGGAACAAGCAACTAGGTGCTATTGGAAGAGAATGATATCTATTCAAGGCCGGTAATAGKCTAATAAAAATGTAGTTAGTTAAATGTTCATTCATGTGGGCTTACTTGTGAACAAATGCTTGTCAAAACGATTTGCATCTTTAGGTAGTAAAAGAGATGATTTTAGAAGGTTCAACTTGTACTTTCAAAACACTCATCAACATGATTAGAGTGGGTCACTAACCTTTTTATATGATGGTCATGCCTCCCCATGTGTTGATGGTTTCATGTTTTTGCACCAAACGTATTTGAAAATTCATATCAATTTGAGTTCTTATCAAATTGATATGATTCCACTTGAAAAGGCATTTGTGGCCTTGGCTCAGTGGCTTTGGCCTTGRCATACTAGTGTAGTGAGGGGGTTATGAGTTTAGATCCAAGAATTGGCAGGGTGCTTATCACCATAATCCATCCGACTATGGTGGTGATGGGTGCAATAACTTCCTTGTAGTTGTACAAGGACCCGAAAATTTCTCGGAGGAAGGGGCATGTTGATTCTTTATTATAGGGTGAGTAGTGTCTACCTCCTAACCGAGGCATCAGGAATGAAATTGTTCGCCATCTAAAAATTGAGCCATTCCCAAACAATGCTCCATTCACATTTGCCTTCCAAACTGAAGTTACCCTTCTTCTTCCACTTGAATTTGAGTCCATTGCACTCTAATCCTTTTTCTGAAAAAACTGAAGGCAACAATCAAGGCCGGGGTAAACTGACCCCTCACTTGGCGCCCGGCCCCTTGAAAGAATACTTTTGATTTTTGAATTTCATAATTTCATAATTTCACGCATGATAAAATTTGCAAATTTTGAATTCATATTTGCAATCAGAGGCCCTGACCCAGCCACAATCAGCACATTGCACAATACTGTTGCACTGGGAAGATTGCTCATCTGAGTGGTAATACGTGACCATAGTCGATCTTCGGGCATGCCGGACCCCATGCCCTTGATCCGTGGTGCACCAGTCCCATAGCCCGTGCAACCACTCAAGTCAACTTGTAGTAAGTTATTCTTGTCTGTCCTCCCCCCTGAGTCTCATGGTCCTTCAACTAACTTCAAACCAAACCATGAAATTACTGTAAAAAAAAATCTCCTCAACCACCTTCAAACCAAACCATCCCTGACCATGAGTCATCGTGATATCACCCCCAACCCCAAAGTCCCCCAAAGTCCGTCATCGACCCCCCGGCGGGCGCCAACTTGGAGCGACATGAAAGTCAATTTCGAAGTCAAATTGACCCCGATCCCCTGCTCGCATGAACCCCAACTTTCACATGAGTGCATGAAAATGGCTAAGTAACTGAACAGGCCCCCAAACTGGGATTCTCTCACATTCCCAAGACGGCCTACCTTTTTTTTATTTCTACAGATTTTGAAGGGGATCCAGCGTGTTGACTGGCCAATCAGAATAGGTTTTCTTCAGAAGTCGGGACGGACGGAAGGGTCTGGAATCAGGATGAAGATTTCACTACATAATAACATTTCAGTAGCATTGTCACTGGCTTGAATATGGCCACTCAGAAGATATATGTCACCTCCCATCTTGACTCTGTAAATAGATGGTGTGTACCAATGATTGGAAAAAACTGGCGGTTAGTTCAAAGTTTTAGTCGGTGGAATCGGGAAAAATGATTGCAATTTGAAAACATCGACCAAAAACCGGTGGAAAAATCTATGAAATTACCGGGGTAAAAAATAGAGAAAATAACTGGACATTGTGCATGAAAAACCAGTTCAATTTGGGAAGTGAAGGTGAAATCAGCTAGTAAAACTCAAAAAGTTTCCCGAACACTCGCGTGTACAATATTTCACACCCAAGAGTGCTTCATCATTAGTTAATAGCCCTTTTTTTATTTTTTGGAGAAAGTGTTACGATGGCAATTACTGAAAATTTGCTGAAGCATTGTATTTCTACATCCATCCATCTTTTGGACAAAAAAAACAATTTCCAATTCCATTCATGCACCTTTTCATCCATATTTAACAATTTCATCAATATTTTTAATAGAAGTGAAAAAAATTGGGTGAAAAAAGGATACTTTTATTTGGCAAAAAATAGACATTTATTTTGAAATGGTGCAATCTAGCGCCACGGTGCTAAAAATATGGATGGTAGTTAAGTGGACACATGAAGGCTCAATTTGATGGAACTAAAGGCTTGACTAATAGAAAATATGTTTGCATAGACTAAGCATTAAGACGGACYACATTTGCTTTCTTTCATCACACATGATTTAGGCTTGAATAATTGTCCAAAAATGGTTCCTTGCATAGGACACGTAAGCTTCAAAAGTGGGCAACAACAAGAACTCTTGGGCATGGCAAAATAAGAAAAAAAAAAGAGGCATTAATGATTGGTGTTTGATTCCTTTCCAATCACCTCTACACACGGCCATGTGTTTCTATCCAAGCACTATGATTTGCCGCCCAATTCCTTTCCATTGGCCTCTATGTACAACCACATGTTTTTATCCAAGCACCATGATTTGCCACCCAATTTCTTTCCATTCACCTCTACGTAAAGCCACCTATTCTTATCCAAGCTACTTGTTCTTATCCAGGCCACCTATTCTTATCCAAGCACCATGCACTAAAAGAAACCCGTGTTTTTGGTGACATGCCCCAATTTTTTGGAACAAATTTCTTTTAATGTCCAATGCAACATTGACATTTTTTTGACATAAAAACATGGGTTTATTGGATTGGACATAAAAAAGAAATCCGTTCCAAAAAATTGAGGTGTGTCACCAATAACAGAGGTTTTTTATAGTGATGATTTGCTGCCAAATTTCTTTCCATTTGCCTTTATGTATAGCCACTTGTTCTTATCCAAGCACCATGATTTGTCGCCCAATTTCTTTCCCGGCCACTTGTTCTTATCTAGGCCACGTGTTCTTATCCAAACACCATGATTTGCCGCCCAATTCCTTTCCATTGGCCTCTGTGTATCACCCTTTCCCGCCCAAGCACCATGATTTGCCGTCCAATTCCTTTCCATTAACCTCTATGTACGACCACCTGTTCTTATCGAGGCCACTTGTTCTTATCCAAACACCATGATTTAGTGCACAACTCCTTTCTATTAGCCTCTACGTACCACCGGTTCCCACCCAAGCACCATGATTTGCTGCCCAATTTCTTTCCGTTCGCCTCTATGTACGGCCACCTATTCTTATCCAAGCTACTTGTTCTTATCTAGGCCACCTGTTCTTATCCAAGCACCATGAATTGTCACCCAATTCCTTTCCATTGGCCTCTATAAACCACCCTTTCCCGCCCAAGCACCATGATTTGCCGCCTAATTTCTTTTCATTGGCCTCTATGTACGGCCACCTCTTCTTATCCATGCACCATGATTTGATGCCCAATTCCTTTCCATTTGCCTCTATGTACCACCCGTTCCCGCCCAAGTACCATGATTTGCTGTCCAATTTATTTCCATTGGCTTCTATGTACGACCACCTTTTCTCATCCATGCCACCTAATCTTATTCAAGCACCATGATTTGCCGCTCAATTCCTTTCCATTCGCCCCCAGGTACGGCCACTTGTTCTTATCAAGGCCACTTGTTCTTATCCAAGGACCATGATTTGTTGCACAACTCCTTAAGTTTCCATTAGCCTCTACGCACCACCGGTTCCCGTCCAAGCACCATGATTTGCAGCCCAATTCCTTTCCAATCGTCTCTATGTGCGGACACCTATTCTTATCTAAGCTACTTGTTCTTATCCAGGCCACCTCTTCTTATCCAAGCACCATGATTTGTCGCCCAATTCCTTTCCATTGACCTCTATGTATGGCCACGTGTTCTTATCCAAGCACCATGATTTGCCGCCTAATTTCTTTTCATTTGCTTCTATGTACGGCCACTTGTTCTTATCCAAGCACCATGATTTGCTGCCCAATTCCTTTCCATTCGCCTCTATGTGCATCCACCTATTCATATCCAAGCTACTTGTTCTTATCCATGCCACGTGTTCTTATCCAAGCACCATGATTTGTCGCCCAATTCCTTTCCATTGGCCTCTATGTACGGCCACCTGTTCTTATCCAAGCACCATGATGTGCCGCCCAATTCTTTTCCATTTGCCTCTATGTACAGCCACTTGTTCTTATCCAAGCACCATGATTTGCTACCCATTTCATTTCCATTCGCCTCTATGTACCACCCATTTCCGCCCAAGCACCATGATTTACAGCCCAATTCATTTCCATTGGCCTCTATATACGGCCACCTATTTTTATCCGAGCACCATGATTTACGACCCAATTCCTTTCCATTGGCTTCTATGTACCGCCACGTGTTCTTATCCAAGCACCATGATTTGCTGCCTAATTTCTTTCCATTCGCTTCTATGTGCGGCCACCTATTCTTATCTAAGCTACTTGTTTTTATCCAGGCCACTTGTTCTTATCCAAGCACCATGATTTATTACCCATTTCCTTTCCATTAGCCTCTATGTATCACCCGTTCCCGCCCAATTGCCGCGCAATTCCTTTTCATTGGCCTATATGTATGGCCACCTGTACTTATCCACGCCACCTGTTCTTGTCTAAGCACCGTTATTTGCCGTCCAATTTCCTTTCATTTGCCTCTATGTACGGCCACTTGTTCTTGTCCAAGCACCATGATTTGCCGTCCAATTTTCTTTCATTAGCCTCTATGTACGGCCACTTCTTCTTATCCAAGCCACATGTTCTTATCCAAGCACCATGATTTGTTGCACAATTCTTTTCCATTCGCCTCTATATAACACCCGTTCCCGCCAAAGCACCATGATTTGCAACCTAATTTCTTTTCATTTGCCTCTATGTACGGCCACTTGTTCTTATCCATGCCACCTATTCTTATCCAAGCACCATGATTTGCTGCTCAATTTCTTTCCATTAGCCTCTATGTACGGCCACCTGTTTTTATCCAAGCCAAGCCACCTCTTCTTATCCAAGCACCATGATTTGCCACCCAATTCCTTTCTATTTGCCTCTATGTACGGCCACCTGTTCTTATCTAAGTACCATGATTTGATGCCCAATTCTTTTCCATTTGCCTCTATGTACCATCCGTTCCCGCCCAAGCGCCATGATTTGGAACCCAATTTATTTCCATTTGCCTCTATATACCACCCATTCCCACCCAAGCACCATGATTTGCTGCCCAATTTCCTTTCATTCGCCTCTATGTACGGCCACTTGATCTTATCCAAGCACCATGATTTGCCACCCAATTTCCTTTCATTTGCCTCTATGTACGACCACTTGTTCTTATCCAAGCACCATGATTTGCTGCCCAATTCTTTTTCATTCGCCTCTATGTACCACCTGTTCCCGCCCAAGCACCATGATTTGTGGCCCAATTCCTTTCCATTGGCTTCTATGTACGGCCACTTGTTCTCACCACGTGTTCTTATCCAAGCACCATGATTTGCCACCCAATTTCTTTCCATTTGCCTCTATGTATGGCCAGCTCTTTTTATCCAAGCACCATAATTTGATGCCCAATTCCTTTCCATTCGCCTCTATGTATCATCCTTTCCCGCCCAAGCACCATGGTTTGCTGCCCAGTTCATTTTCATTCGTCTCTATGTACCTCCCGTTTCCGCCCAAGTACCATAATTCGCCACCCAATTCCTTTCCATTGTCTTCTATGTACGGCCACCTGTTTTTATCCACGCCACCTATTCTTATTCAAGCCAAACCACCTCTTCTTACCCAAGCGCCATGATTTGCCGCCCAAATTCTTTCCATTGGCCTCTATGTACGACCACTTTTCTTATACAAGCCCCGTGTTCTTATCCAAGCACCATGATTTGCTGCCCAATTCTTTTCCATTCGCCTCTATGTACCACCCATTCCCGCCCAAGCACCATGATTTGCCGCCTAATTTCTTTTCATTTGCCTCTATGTACGGCCACTTGTTCTTATCCAAGCACCATGATTTGATGCTCAATTTTTTTCCATTCGCCTCTATGTACGGCCACTCGTTCTTATCCAAGCTAAGCCACCTCTTCTTATCCAAGCACCATGATTTGCCGCCCAATTCTTTTCCATTTGCCTCTATGTACGGCCACCTGTTCTTATCCAAGCACCATGATTTGATGCCCAATTCCTTTCCATTTGCCTCTATGCACCATCCATTCCCGCCCAAACACCGCTATTTGCCGCCCAATTCATTTCCATTTGCCTCTATGTACCACCCATTCCCGCACCATGATTTGATGCCCAATTCCTTTCCATTTGCCTCTATGCACCATCCTTTCCCGCCCAAACACCGCAATTTGCCGCCCAATTCATGTCCATTTGCCTCTATGTACCACCCATTCCCGCCCATTCGCCCAAGCACAATTATTTGCCGCCCATTTTCTTTCCATTGGCCTCTATGTATGGCTACCTGTTCTTATCCAAGCACCATGATTTGGTGCCCAATTCATTTCCATTCGCCTCTATGTACCACCCATTCC
Source organism: Pleurozium schreberi (assembly GCA_006891605.1). Taxonomy (NCBI): domain Eukaryota; kingdom Viridiplantae; phylum Streptophyta; class Bryopsida; order Hypnales; family Hylocomiaceae; genus Pleurozium; species Pleurozium schreberi. The sequence goes on along the minus strand of VACF01002509.1, from coordinate 43,932 downwards.
CGCCCAAGAACCACGATTTGCCGCCTAATTCTTTTCCATTTGCCTCTACATACGACCACGTGTTCTTATCTTAGCACCATGATTTGCCGCCCAATTCCTTTCCATACGCCTTTATGTACGGCCAGTGTTCTTATCCAAACACCATGATTCGCTATCCAATTCCTTTGCATTCGCCTCTATGTACCACCTATTCCCGCCCAAGCACTATGATTTGTTGCACAACTCTATTTCATTATCCTCAACGTACCACCCGTTTTCACCCAAGTTATCCAACCCCAATGTTTAGCCCAAACCACATCCATTGCTACTTGGTTCCCAACATGAAAATCCAAATTAAAGAACCTAATCCCTCGTTACCTACCAATACCACAAAATAGGCTCACTTAATTTTGTTTGTGTTTCTTAGCGCGTTGAAATAAAATTCAACCGCCCGTATGCAACTAAATAAAAAACAATACAACCAAGTAAAGTAAAGCTTAGCGTAGCCAGAACAAAAGTGGCTCTCTCCTCGCAACCGGCCCTGGTCCGGAACTCGTCGTTACAGTGACGTCCCCCCTGCCCCCTGCCCCCAATCCACCGCCACGTGTCCAGAAGCAGGTCCCTCTCCACCGTCGGATTGAAATCCCCGCCTCACCGCCACTGTGTCAGATGGGCACAACGGGTCTCTCGCAACGTCCCTGCCTTCTTCACTGGGCACCGCTCTGCTTACTATAAAGGCTTTATGACATGAAAGCACTCGACCCCATAATCACTCGCCATTCCAGCATTCCAGCATTCCACCAATTCCTTGCAGTCCCCACTCCCCAAGGAGCCCGCGTGATTTCCCAGTTTCTGTAGTCGGCGTCTTTCTCGCCCGCCGCATTGCTATTTGCAGTTCGTAGCTTTCGGTGGTCACTTCGCTCATTTGTAAAGTCACGACGTTGGTGGCATAACTTTTCTTTTCCACTGACATACTTCGTGTCGTCAGCTAGAGATGGGAGCCTTGGCCGATCATGGTGGAGCCCGAAATTCACGAATACGTGGTAAGCATAGCCTCGCATGTGCCTAGCGGGAATCTCCAAGGTCTACAAATCGCCAACCATTCTTGTAGGAACCAAATTCCGGAGGCATATTTCTTTCCCGAAACAACTGAATGTATTCGTCCTTCGAGAATACTGCAATTTTCCAGTGAATCTGTCCGTGCGCTGAAAACTGAACTCTTGTTAATTTTGTTTCCTTGTTTCCTCCCGCTGTGGAACTGAAAACGACCAGAGACGATCCAGTGACATAGCAGCCCTGGACGCTTGATATTTTTGGACTTTTCATGCAACTTTGAACGACTTTCACTACAGTACTGTAGCATTGTGCACAAACGTGGCTAAATTTACAAAAACTTAATTATTCCGATTATTTTAAAGCAACAAAGAATGAGAATTCCAGTGTGTAAAAATGAATTTGTAGCTTCTGAAATGTGTTTTCAGCAAACTTGAGCATGTTACGAAAATCACGGGACCGGTAACTTTCTGGAGTGAAGCCATTGGTGCGAGAATACTAGAGTGTAAAATTGAATCTCCGTCTAGCAGTGTTTTCAACAAACTATCTTGAGGACCGGTAACTTTCAGGACCTTTGAAGCCTGCCGTGTGGTGCGAGAAGGAAGCCTTTCATTGGTCCCCAGCAGGCCACTTGCTATGTGGATGGTCGTCAGTACGATTCATTCGAAGTTGCTGGCTCGGCTTGGATCTTTCTCGAGAGGATTGGATTGGAACATCCAAATCCGGGCTCTGCCACTTTTCCACTTTCCTTGTCTCTTGGGCTTGTGGCAGGCGTGCTACCACTCAGCTCGGTCACCCACTCCTAACTCTCTTCCATGTCACCGCCCTATCGCCTTCGTCCTCGTTTGYAACCCAATTGCTCGGTATACTTAGCACCGTCGTGAAGGGCTTTATTTTGCATCCCATCTGTCTCCATTGCGTGCGACGAGGTACTGTATTTTTCTTCGGATTAAGCAACTTTTATGTTTCTGGGTGGGTTTCAGAGGAATGTTTGCGCAGTTGGTTGGGCTGAGGGTTTGCTTTCAGAATTGACGAAACGAACTTGTTAGAGTGGGCATCTTCGGAGGGAATATCCGGGGTCAATTGGGGAGATTCAGGTGATAAGTGGTGTTGAAATACCCTATTTTGAAGTCGGATTTCGAACCTGGCGATCATAGGTCGAAGCTTTCGTGGTTTAGCAGTAGGAAGATTTTCGTTGAGATTTCGGAGGCAAGCTGCAGTTTCGAAGACGAAGCGTTTTTGCGGTGGAATTGCAAGTGTGGGGTAGGGTTAGGGTTTCGTATCGTTTCCCGAGAGCAGGTTCTTTCTTCTCTGCGAAATTCTACGCAAAATAGGGTTTGCGGTTTATTGCAACAGGCGGTGGGTGAGCGAGATTGAATTCGGGCTGGAGGTCGGTGAAATTTGTAGAAGGAGACTGTTCCAATTCTTGCAGTGATCTGGTGTCATATCTGTGGGGARAGCATTGGTTGCTTTCACGGGGTGCCCACATGGATGTGAGACCTGTATGAAGAACAGAGGAGAACAGACCCCTTATTCGCATTCGACTCAATGCAGGCCTGGAACAGGCTTCCTTCYCGCCTCTCCCCGACCAAATTCGAGTCCCTGACCTCCGTTCACCAGTTTAGGGTTTCGAGAGAAGTTCCGTGTGGTGGGGGAACCTCGCCAGGAAAGCATGGACTGACCATCTTAGCGAGGATTCACTTTAGTCCTTCCCCTCAACCGAGCATGTCCCGACATGGGACGATGGCCACTAATTGTTTGAGGCCTGGCGGAGACACGGCGGCCGCRGCCGCCGCGGCRTTGTCCATCCCCCAAGCCGAGCTCTGCGCTGCGAATGCCGAGTGCGTGACTATGGAGGAATTAGGGTCCGCGGAGGGCTTGGCCAARTGGCTGGAGAAAAGAATTCCGGCGGAGAAGCTGTGTATCGATTCGTGGGGCGTCGACTCAAGGACCAAGCGCGTCGCCAATCTGTGGACGGAATTGGTGGATGGTGAAATTTCTTTGGAAGATTCAAAGCCGCCCAGGAGAACTGTGCACGTCGCAAGCGTCAAGGTCCGAAATGAAGCGGGCATGTTCTTGATCGAGTCGCATCAGGTAATGGGGAATGGGAATTTCCGTAGTCTTGTTCATAGCCTTTTGTTTTCGAGTTTGAAAAGACTAACTACTTTAACAGCACAAGCCAGTGGAGGGATAGAGATTATAGAACGAGAGAGTGTTTTCGGGAATGTTATTGGTCTTGTTCATAGTCTTCCGTTTTGAGTTTGAGAAGACTAACTACACAACAGCACAAGCCAGTGGAGGGATAAAGAACGAGAGAGATTTTTTTCCTTCCTGTTGGATATTCATGGGAACGTATTTGTTCATTGTCATCGGTTTGGGGTCTTCCAGTACTCCCTATAAGTCACAGCTGATTCTTTGYCTTCTCCTTGGCGCGAGAAAGGACCAGGCCTCATGTTTTTCTTTTTGCAGTTTTGAGTAGGTTATATGTGAACCTTTCTTTTGTTCAGTGTTAATTGTTTTTTGACCAGCACATGCAATGTTCTTCACTGATATGAAACTCKATTCTTTTCTAAATTTCGTTTGTCAKTATATGATCAATTGAATTCGCCATTTTCAAACCATGGATTATGGGTCCTTTAATTATATTTTTTTCACAGTTCGCAGCTACAAGAAACTAGTAATGTGTGTTTTTTCTTTGTTTTGGCATTCAGTCTGATAAGTACGGTCCCTCCGTGTTAGCGATGCCGTTGAGAAACCTTTGCTCCATGTTTTTGACTTTCTTTATGGTGTTCGAGTGTCGCAGGAGATGGATGATGGACGGAGAAGGCCCAGGAACAGGCCGTTATCCGAGAAGATGCGCCCTGGTGAGAATGTGGAAAATGCGTGCAGACGAGGTCTTTTTGAGGAGCTTGGACCGGAAATGGGCGCCCGTGACCTGGTGGAGATGGTCCTGGAGACTTATCAACGGGAAGAAGAGGAACGCGACTCGTTCTCATATCCGGGGTTGTTGACGCGCTACGTGCTACACACCATGGTGGCTTCCGTGCGAGGCCTTCCCAGCTCTGATTTTTGCACTGTAGAGAATGAGGGACATATTCACAATGTGTCTGCCACAAACGGAACTGCCTCAACAAATGGAGCTGCTGCTACAAATGGTTCTGCTGCTACAAACGGTGCTGCAACAAATGGAGCTGCTGGTACCAACGGTGCCGCAACACATGGAGCTGCTGTTACAAACGGAGCTGCTACAAATGGATCTTCGACAGTTCAAGTATCACAGATTGGGCATGTCAACTGCGCAATAGGTGTGAAGAGACACTATTGGAAGTGGGTGACTGATGCTGAACTCGATGCAGTCATGAAGAGGAAGTAGGCGTGACTATGCACTTGGATCTGAGAAGACAATTTTGGACCACTTGTCAGCTACCCACAGGACAGGAACCAGGTCCAGTTCAAGTATTGGGTTACATAATTACATACGCTGTGGCAGCACCAAGAGACGAGAATTAAGAAGTCTGGTTTGAGTTCGCTAACTAAGGATTTTTGTAGTCATTGTAAAGAGTGAGCCTTTAGGCGAGGGTTTGTCAGCGGTGATCGTGGGCATACTCTGCGAACCCTCACCGGATTTGCAAGCCATTTGGAGCGGAGCTGCTTACCTCATAACAATATTCTGGTTCTGCAACGAGTCTGCAGTACTGGGAGCACTGAGCTTGTCCTCTATGTAGATTTGGTTTGGATTTTTGTGTAATATTTGATAGGTTTTGTCTTTGTAGGATACGATTGTATAGAGGGGTTAGAAGCACAGCATTGTTTACAGTTTAGCCTTGGAACACAATAAGAAGTGTTGCCATAGCACTTCAGTTTTTCTTACATATTAGCTCAGCAGTTCAGTTTAGGTGTTGCAGTACGGAGATTTTGCTTCGGACGATAGTGATGAGGAAGTGGTCAGTTTAAAATTTAGGATATCTACGATTTTATTTTGCTTACTCTTGTGTCCCAATTTTGATTACTACCAGGACGTCACATTTGGCATCTGCCAGATTGTCCACGGATAAGTTGAATATAAGATTGGTAAGGCGACTTTTGGTATACATACCTTTGTCTGTGAGTGTATAATTTGCAGTTGAGTAGGAAAAAAAACTGAGCTTGGAGAATGGTCATTGTCGAGGAAAATCACTCGTCTATTCTAGAAGCCGAAATTGAAAGAGTTATTGCAATTGAAAGCTCCATGTGTTAAAATCCAAATAACAAGATATGGTGTGTTTATCGTTCAAATTTTCTAATCTTAACATGAATTCTACTTTTAAACTATTTTCTCATTCTAACATTCATTTATGGTAAAAATTGCAGATTATTCTAAAATATATTATAATTTATATAATTTTATTTCTACCTTTAGCCTTAAAAATTCACAATAATTTGATTTTTCCATAAAGTTTATTGAAAAAATATAATATAATAGAAAACGCATTTGTGCAATAGCAAAAAATATAAAATTTATACATCAATTAAATAAAAGGATAATTTGGTTCAATTGACTTCAAGGTCTTTGTTGTGGTTGTTTTGGGTGTCAAAAATAAAATAAAAAATTGAATTTTTTTCACACTAATTGCCATTGCTACTTGTACCTTGTGGAATTTTTTTAAATAATTTGGGTTGTTTTTGTTATTTTTGCTCATTTATGTTCAATTTTTGCAGCAATATAGATAACAATTACTCTGTACATTTTTTCACAAAATGAATTGAAATTTCTCAAAGTGATATAGAATGTAGAGTTCAAGTAACAAATATATAAGATTATTGTTTGAACATAGTTTCCAAGGGTGAACATAGCTTATATATAATGTTTGACCATTCCACAATGGATCATGTCTTTTAGGGATTCGAGTTGGGAAAGGAAAGACTTGATATTACACATGTAAAGCTTTAAGCTAGTTGAGACTTATTTTACTTATTTGTTGATTTATACTCCAAATCTTTAAAGGTTCACTATATACCAGGGTGATTGCATGTAACACCTCTACTATTTTCTATCACATATCTTTAGTTGATCTGTTTTATGGCCATAACTTTTGGGTTTAGGAAAGAATAAAGTTGCATGAAATGTGTAGGTGTGTTTAAAGGTTATAATCATGTTCTCACCTTAAATCCACTGCTAGAAAAAACAATGTGTATTTCAACAAGATGATCAACTCATATATGTTGGTTAGAATAGTTGGTCAAGAAATTTAAGTTCGAACAATAATCAACACTTCTTTGTGGATTTTATTTCTTGGTTTGGTCAATTTCAAAAAAATTATTGGTTATTTGATGATATCCCACATAGGCAAAAAAAATGCCATATAGATAGGTCTTCCACATCACTACATTTGCCACATGGGCAAGGCAACCACATGAGCAMACCSGCCWTGCAARGAAGGCCAATATTGGGATTTGAACCTACAACAACATATGTGGAAAAATATAGCWATAACAATTACTTGCATAGAAATGGTAGTTTGAGTGTTTTTTGATGAAAAGAAGGCATTGGAACTTTAGGGGTTAAGTGCTCAAGCGACCATTTTTTGGTCGCTGCCCGACTTCAGGCAGAATTTTCGGGCAGAAAAAAACTCTTTTTCAAATTTTTTTTATTTTTAAAAGATTGGGTTGTCTTTCAATCATTATATTCAAAATTAAGATCACTGCTGTCAAATAAAAGTTATTTAAAAAATAGCACGAAGTCTTTAGAATTTCCTAGTGTTGAAAAAATTACTATTTTGGGAAAGCTTTGATGTTCCCATTACTAAAGTAGAACCACCTATAACTAACCAAATAAGGAATTTGGACAAATCTTGAAGCAATGGAATGCAAGGTAAATATTTTTAGAGGTGTGTTGATAAAAATGATGAGGATTGCAAAAACTTTGGTAATTTTATTGCATGAATTGAAATTACTATGAATTTTGAAAGGCAAAAAGTGCTCTGGACCCATAGCCAATCTCTAGATTCTTCCAATTCCAATCACTCAAAAAACTACTTTTCCACTCACTGCTTCCTACTTCTTTTTGCACTACTTTGGAACATGTATCATGAACTTCTAGTCTCAACTTTGAAAATATGAAAAAAAAACATTCTAGCCTTGGTTGGAAATAAGTCAATCTATGGTCGGCTATGGGGCACTGGTTGGTAATGGGTGGTTCTACCTTAGATCTTATGCATTTTTTCACAATTCAATAGAAACCACAATTTTGACCAATAAAAAAAATTCAAATTCTAAAGATAGAAATTGTACTTTTGGTGAATTTTTGAAGTTATATCTTCAAAATTCATTTGAAGAGAATCTAAAAAAAATTTTAAAATTTTGACCGTACGGATACTTTCTATTTTTTGTGCTTCACATTATCTTCTTTGAAGCAAACTTCAAAAAAGGTACAGAACTTATATTTTATAATACATTTGTGTTTTGCCCAAACCCCTTGGGCTTTTGAGGGTGACATTTGTTCAAATGGCGTGTTTCAGAGTCACCAAATTACTGACATCCATGTGCACCTGTAGAGCTTTTAAAACTTGGCCTAAATGATTTAACCCTTGCACGACGCCGGGGTGACCCTGGAAATCATCAATTTCTAAAACCGTGGGAATCATTTGCCTAAAAGAATCCAAAAACAATTATTGGAAGTCAAGGTACTGTAGAAAATCTTCCCTTTCAATCACAAATTTCGAGGATGGGTAGTTGCATTTTTGTCCTACAGAGAAAGTTGCCCTCTCATTCATTGACCAGGAAATGGCCTTGGCGTCGTCTACGGGTTAAGCTACCTCGAAAGAGGTGTCAATCCATGAACATTACTTCATAAGCTGTGACGTTCTCAGCTAATTGATCTCTGGATGGTTCATATATGCAGGATATTGGACTGAAATTACCTCTCAGGCCCTGAGCCTACTCTATATAGCATCTCATAATTTATTAAGCTTCCTCTTGCATATATAAATCGACCAGCTAGTACCTTCAATTGAACTTTGGGATCCTGAAGGCTGCCTGAAAAAACATACATTTGGTTGTGATTGAGACGCCTATTTTTGAGTTTCAAAGTTGGTGTAGTGCAGGGTACCCAACAACAATTGCTCTCAGGCTTCGAATTTGAAGGATGACGAGTGTACAAGAAATATCCCGCGTGATACGTCACAGCAGATGGCTGCCGTCGGTGAAGCATTTGCTCCTCGGTCCTGAATACCTCGAAGAACCTGTTGTGAATTCACCGAACCTCGGATTTGCTCCACGGAAAGAGGTCATGCTAATAGAATATATGGAATGTGATTATGTGACAGGCACACGTCCACCATGTCCGGGATCACAAATTAAACGTCATTTGACAAGTCAAAATGCATCTGCTACAGTGGTAAAGTTCTACGCCGTGCTATGAATTTCAGTATCTCCATCTGATCTTTTCCAAAGTTAATCTATGCTTGAATAACGTCTTTTCATTTGATACCAACATGACTGAGTTCTATCTTCATCATCTGACGAGAAAAAAAAGAAGGCGGTTAACTTTCAGCAGCAGTGATGGGATCCTCTGTAGCTGCAGCTATGGCAATTTTCTTTATCAGTTAATCTGTTGAGGATTCTAAATTGCAAAAAGAGTTACCAGCCGAGAAGCTTGATGATGATAGGAAGGCCCTGTGCCCCTGAGAAGCTAAAGAAGCAGCTTCAGGACTCAATATTGAGTCCTTTCAGTCGACTACGTCTGTCTTTGAATTTCTTTACACTCGGTTCAAATCCTACAAAGAGGAGTCTCCACATTGGTCATTACTTGCTCCAGTGAGAAATTTAGAAGTTTTCTTGAAAATGTAGCTGCGTCAAGCTTTGTGATGCAGTTTTTAAAATCAATTACAACACATCTAAGTTTTGGCAAACTACCTCCGAGTGTTTGGGTGTGTGGTGTTTTCTACTTGGTAATAAAGTCTTATCTCTAATTGCTCKGAGGGTGATTCAATTTAGAAACTGAGCTCTCATGCCCCTTGCTAGCTTTTTCCGAACGCTACATTTAAGTGATGTAGACTAGGAGCTCAGAGGTTTACTTTCCAAGACTTGGAGAAGGCAACATGCAGGAGGTTTTTCTGAAGACCATGAAATCGGGGTTGGTGGTTCAAATGGCAAAGTTCTCGACGGTGACTTTGTGGAGGGAAGAGCGCTGGCGGTGGCCATTCAGCGCGCTTCACAAACCGGGTCACAAGGCATCAGCGAATTTAGAAATGAGGTGGGAGGATTTGCACAGACGTCGATGTGGATATTGCCGAGGGAATTGCTCGAGCGTTGGAATTCCTGCACACCAACGCGGTACATTTTCATTGATGAAGAGAATGAGATGATGTGTATTCCACATTTTCCTCTATGATTTGTTTTCAATCCTTTACATATGAAAGCAGACRCATGATTTCCCTGGTGTATATAACCTCTAACCAGGATGCAACTACGTGCGCAGGCACTTTGGTCCACAATATTTCACGAGACTGCGAGCGAAGTCTTTAGCTTTGGTGTCGTTCTGCTAGAGCTTGTTGCTGGGGAGAGGACAATTGATCATCCCCGGGAGGATGCCAATCCGAGGACACCACCGACTCCTTCAGCCTTCGAACAGACGGATGACTCCATCCATCGGATCAGACGGGTCAAGCAATCAGTTGCGTAAGGGCCACGCATTGCCCTTCCCCAGTTCCCCCATATATAAAGTCAGCATTGTCGTTCTAACCAGACTGAGTCCTGAAAGGACTCTTCCCTCCTCCATGGAGGGGTAGCAATGGGAATGGCCTACGGGCTGGAGGCCTCCTCCCACAATCCCCGAACCCTAACACAAAGCCTCAAATCCCCATTCAAGCAATCCATCAAGCGTCACCCTAGACGCCCCGATGGTGGAACTGCAACCCTAGAAATCAAGCTTCGCTTCCAATCTCGTCCCTGGTGCTCCAAGCCTAGAATGGCAATGCCAGGAAACCCAAGATATTAAAAGTGAAATGGTTATTTTTGATGCAGGTATATATTATTGTTGAGTGGGCTCCATCACAAGAACTTAGTGCGCTTAGAGGGATTCTTCTGCGAGGACAAGCAGATCCTTGTATACGAATACACGCGACTTGGAGACCTCCACAACCACGTACCTCTTCAGTACGTCCACCCACAAGCGGTGCACTCTTCTGTCTCATTTAGGAAAATATCAGGGAGACCAGTATCATGTTCTTCATTTGCTTACAGATCTTGAGTGAGGGAAACCTGCAAAATGTTCAGATGGGTCTCTGTAAATGTCGCAGATGGCGATTTCTAATGTTCGTATTGTTTTTCAGGAAAAGAGAAGTGGCAGATTGAATTTGGATTTGCACAAGCGTCTGGATATTGCTGTGGGAATTGCTCGAGCKTTGGAATACCTACACACCAAGTCAACCAAGTATATATCCAACCAAGACCTAGAGATGATATGTACAGTGAACCTTATTTTTTCTGCATCTTTAAGTATAATTATCTCTTTTGAGAGGTTTACTTGGACATTGTGGAACTTCCTTAAGTTGCTGTAGAATTTTATTTTAGGAACGAGATATCGTGATACAAGCTACCTAAGAACGTCACGAGCGCTGTGACAAACATTCCTGATTTTGTATATGGCGTATGATGCATACTCTTACTGGACTCTTTGTCCCGTTATACACAGAGATGTGGAGCCGAGCAATAGCTTCCTAGACGATTCTCTGAATGCAAAAGTTGCAGACTCTGGTATCTCGAGAACATCAAACCTGCTTGCGACCCACGTCTCGATACACCGACCGAGCAGCAGGAACCGCAGGGTATGCATGCATTCCTCCATGATACTTCAATATCCTTGCAAATTCTTTTTGCGCGTAGGCAAAGTGCACCTGTAGCAGATACGTTTGGTAGCTCGTTTAGTACTGATGTTGTACTGTTTCAATGGGCTCACAATCCAACTTTGAAAGTTTACTATTGTATTACAACATCAATACTAATACAATGCCTCCCATTGAAACAGTATTGTTGCAGTACTGATGCTATACTGCAACAATACATTTTCAAAGTTGGATTGTGAGCCCATTAAAACATTATTGTTTCAATGGGGTACTTGCCTGATGTATTTTACTCCCCCCCTCCACTATGCACCACTTCCTCATCCATACATCCAAGGCGGGGCAATGAGGGGGTCAAATCACCCTGGCCCTCTAGCCCTGCAGAACCGATAAACCACTTTGGCTGGCTTTAATCCTTGAAGGACGGACCGGTGGCCGTGGAAATCATGCATTTTGATACCGTGTGACATCATCTACTTTAAAAAAGCTAAATATATTCATTGGAAGTCAAAGTATTGTAGAAGATCTCCCCTTTCCACTCCTAATACCGAGGATGAATGATTGCATTTCTGTCCTACAAGGAAAGATTCTTTGCCATTCATCGGATGCAAAACGTCCTCGGCGTCGTTTAAGGGTTAACGATGCTCCATCCAATGAGTATAAAAACCTTTGTCTATGCCTGTTCTTCTGTATGCCCGTTCTTCTGGTCAACACACTTGTTTACATATCGGTATTGTGTTTTTAGAGCATCCCCATAGCTACCATAGAATTGAGATGCAAAATTGAATTGTTTGGCGTTTTCTTTACATGTGCCTGGCCCATGTACGTGGTGGCTAACTGCCCCACTACAAAACAGTGAATGAACCACGTCAAGAGGAACACGCACGTCAACCAAGAAACTCAAATTGTCACGTCCAATTTATTTTTATTTAATATTGATTGACCAACGCAACAAATGTTGATTATTTGAGAATTACTTCTCAAATCTTGAAAAAAGTTCTCAAATTGCTTGAGTTTTCCAATTGAGAAGCTCGCTATATCTGCATTGGGTGGTACAAGGAGTTCCAACCCATATGGGATATATACATTTGAACTAGTTGCAACTAGATAAGAATGAAAATTTCTATATTCATTTTATAGAGATGAAATCATGGGTCATTGCAAGAAACACCGGTCATGTTCTCTGTCACAAATAGTGTCGCTCTCTTGTAATCTTCAATAACTTTTGAAGCATAAATCCTCTAAACTTGAAATTTTTATTGGAGATGCCTAGCTTGATGATAATCATATATTTTATTTTTCAAAAAAAACTAAAAATAAATTTATATTTAAAAATCATTTTTGCTAATTTGTCACACTTTGAGGTTTAGAGGTTTTCACTACATTGTGAGTCACTAAATTTAATGATTTGGAGCGGAAATTTTTGTGGTCTATTAACATAGTAGAGAAGCACAGACCTACCAAAGTGAATCTAAAAATTTATTATTTTCTGTTCTCCACATGAGTGCAAACAGCACTCCCATTGCGCACAATTTCAAAACATTGATGATGGTTTGAAGACCATTTTTTTGGTGAAATATCATCACCATCAAATGGCCAATTTTTAATTTTTGAAAAAAATTATTTTCCTATTTTTTACAAATTAAAACGTCAAAGTACCTATTTTCATGAGATTTTGCACTTTTCTAGTTTACCTAGTTAGAAAATTTTCCTATGTTTTTCCTTCCTAGTGTACCTTCTTCTTAAACGTACATACAGTAAGCATATTTTTCATATTTTTTTAAAGTTGTTTTTCTAATTTTATAGTACTCCCAAAAAATCATGAGTACTGTAGCAAAGTGTCCAAATAACGGCAGGTGTTTCTTGCAATGACCCTCATATGTCTATTACAAGTCAAGAAAACTTTCAAGTTTTTTGAAAAAAATTTCAAAATTACTTTAAATACAATAAGATAAAAATGGAGAAAATTCATATCAAATACAAATATACTTGAGAAATATGAAATTTTCACCATAGATTAATATTACAGTGTAGAACATCATCATGGTATTAAAAAATTACCGTGTCACTCTAAAATTAAAAAATCAACAAAAGTTCCAATTGAAGTAAAAATTGCACTTGATAAGTTTCATTTTATTACTTGGACTCAAATTCAAATAATATCATTATTATACCTAAGAGTAACCACCAAGAGATGGCCAAAATACACTACAAGGGTGATCCATGGATTAAGCATCTTCTTCTTTAGAAAAATCAATAATACCATGATGAAGGAATTTGCAATACTATTTATTGAAAGTGTTCTCAAGCAACTTCAAAAAGAAATTGGATGACAAAGTGTGTTTTTCCATCCTACAGTCTTAGGTGAAATCATCCAAATAGACTCTTTGTGTTTGCAACAACAATGTTACAAGGTTTGCTTCCACTCATATAGAATGTGTGCTATCTCTTCATACTCAACCTACCTTTAAGTTAYAACTTCCTCTATTCTAAAATGATCTTCATGTAGGCCTTCATTTTTTTGTCCCAAAATGAAGTTCTTGTTGCATGTTGTGACTTAGTGATTTGGTTAGATTTGACTTTCAATTGCTATTTAGGACCAACAAAACAACTCCAAGTAGTACTTCCTCCTCCATCCATGCAATCATCAATCAAAAGACAAACGAAATGAATGAAGGGCTCAATCAACACTATTCATTCTTATTTTTTGCGTTTCTTTGAGTGTTGCCCAATTGAAGGAAATGAAGCTCTAGGAGGTGGAAAAAAGGTCCATACATGGGCTTGGGGCCATACTAATGCCCCCAAAATGATGTTGCACACTCAACAATTAAGTGCCTTCGAGTGTTCCTTGAAAATGTCCCTAAAATTCTATTTCTTAGTATTCCAAAATTGTGCTTTGAAAAGGGCTCCAAAACTCAAAATTTTTAGGATGATAGGAGTGCACCACAATCTACTTACAACAAAATATGAATTTTCTAAATGTTATTTTCAGCCTTAGGCCACTTTTTTGCGAACAAACACTCAAGACTGCCATTTTTATAACAAAGAGTAAAAAATTTGATAATTGTTTTTTTTTCACATCTAACCATAAGATCTTACACTAACAATGTCATAAATTTTGACCGCACAAATTGCAAGATATCTGCATTTAAAGTGAAAAAAAAAACAAGTTCTTCAGCACACTACAGTCTAGATTATTTGACTTTAAACCTTCTTAGCTTTAGTTTCTTATACTACAAAGTTTTGAGCTTTAAATCTTTATGGTGGAGAATTGAGTTGAGATTCTAGGAAAAATAACAAATGCAAAAAAGATAAAGTGTTATTTTCTTTTAAATTGTTAAGAAGTAGGTACAAGATAGAAGAAAATTCTAAATTCTAAATATTTTTAAGTTGGAATTAAAATGCACTGGTCCCAATGGTGAGATTTCTCTAGCAAGCAAAATAAACCATGAGGGACTTTTTTTTTTCAAAAATGTGCTTGGATTGCCTAAAAAACAAGATTTTTCATAACTTTCTCACAACAAATACAAATAGAATGAATCAATTTTTTTAATATAGGCAAAAATGTAATATGTGAGAAAACAAATTCAAAAAAATTAATATTAAAATTTTAAATTGTTTTTTGGCGGCCCCCTTTCCCATGTTTTGAGCTTATTTGGACATAATTTTGTTCCCGGGCACCGATTGAGAAAAAATTATATTCCCACAAAGCTAATCAATTTTTCTATCTTCAAAAAAGTACAAAAAAAAACAGGACAATATTGAGATTGTAGGTACCTGCTCGAAATTCCATTTGCCCACTGAACGGACATTGATCCTTTAGGGGTTAATATGGAGCAATTTATACCTCAAGAAGATCATTTGAGAATGGAGGAAATACATGCCAAGTCCCTCAGCAATGTTAAAGAACTGCCAAAGCTATTCACTTTTAATTATGTGCCCATTGCAATTAATCCCTGGAGGATCAAGGCCAATGTTTTTTTTTCCGGCGATTTGGTGCAAAATTGCACCAAAAAATTTGACCTAGCACCAAGCCTATAGGAGATTTTTAGTAAAATTTTGGATGAAATCGCCAAAAGACTTCAAGTTCAAGAAAAATCTTGGATGAAATCGCCACATTGTGAATGAAAATAGAATTATAAATACGCAGTATCGCATTTTCTATATAGTATGTGGATGAATGTTGAAACTTGGAGCACCACCGTGACATTTTACATCGCCACTTTGCCATTTCATGGAAAATGAAAAAAAAACACTGATCAAGGCCATTTTTCTGTCAAAAACTATTCAAAATTGTAATTTCTGCTCCGTTTGACCAAGAATTTAAAAATAAAAAAATTTAGAACCTAACCACAAGATCTTATACTAAACTTGTTTGAGACAATGTGGTAAAAATTTCATGAATTTTGACCATACAAATCGGAAGATATTAGCATTCAAAGTTGGAAAAAAAATTGAACATTGCCTTGCAATTTAGATGACTTTGACTACCATTTGTTGATTTCTTTTTGCAATATAGACTTTGTAATTAAAAAAAATTGTATTGAAGATTTGTGTAGTAATTATAGGAGAAAAACACACACTTGCCTATCATTCTTCAAATAATATTAAACAGAGTTATAGAAGGAGGTTCAAGATTGAAACAAAAACTAAATCATTATTATAGCTCTAAGATGGGATTAAAACACAATAATTCCAATGGTGAGATTGTTCTAGCAAGCAAACTTAAACCCTAAAGGATTGAATGACCATTGGAGATACGCAAGTAATCTTGGATAGGTGCTTATGAAGTCATTTTTTAACAAATGTTCTTCAAATTTTGACTCAAGATTTGAACATATACCCCTAAGAGAAAATATAATATTTTTTTCAATTGGGTGGCTGAATCAAAAGTTATGCTACCTAAACTTTTCTGGTAGCTCATGCAACATAGGCAAAACTAATCTCTTAGGGCTGAAATTTGGCACGTGTGTAATTTGCATAATAGAAGATGCATATGTCAGAAAAAATAACCATGTGTAGTGTAAAAATCTCACTCTAGGAGGTTTTAAAGTCTGTTGGCTCTGTTAGGCAATCTCGAATTTTTTTTTTGTCTAGCTTCAAACGTTATAATCTTTCGATCCTTGGGGTCAAAGTTTCTGCAATTTTTCCACACATTCCCATAGTAGTCTAGTACAATTTTGTATGGTTGAATTTTGAAAAAAAAAACTTTTTTTTGCTCTAAAAAGTGGCAATTTTTCACAATTTGTGCCCAAAATGAGCCTCGGTCTTTCACGGGTTAATCTTGTCAAAAAAATGTTTTTTGAAAAATTGTGAAAATTACATTTAAAAATGAATTATGTAAGTTCTTTTTCCAATAAGATGCTTAGATTACCCCAAAACATAACTTTTTGTTCATTACTCTTACATCATTAATCCAAATGGAATGAATCAAAGCATCACATGTAGATAATAATACATTTTCACTAGCTAGACACATAAAATTATATCTAAGGTGGCATAATTTTTGCTCCCTAGCATGCATTGAAATAAAAATTATATCCCCACAAAGCTAATACATTTTTCTATCTTATGAGAAAGTTTTAAAAAGCTTCTCCAAAAATTGAGGTCATAGGAACTTGCTTAACCTCCTAAAAGGAGACTCTTGGTCCTTTAGGGATTAAAAACTGAATGAATTAGAATTTGGACAAGTTTCCCATGCCTTGCTTTTTGTAATKGAAAATGCATCACCTCAAATGAGGCAGAGCCTTCTGAGTTAGTGTTGCCTTCTGTAAGGTATATGACATGTTTTTTATAAGGGTCCCACTTGTGCAAAATAGGATGATCTCATTTTCATGAATGACGGGATATGTGATGCTGACAATGGCCTTCATTATTGTGTGAAGAATAAAATATTGACACCTAATGAAGTTGCTAAGACCCGTTTTTAGTTTTGTGCTTCTCAGAAATAAGTTCTCCTATATATATTGAGAATAAGTCGGATTGTAAATAATCTACACTTCCTTAACTCTTACTAATTCCAAACGTGATGAAAAAATTAGAAAAAACTAGTACAAAAATTCATTATTTTTATTCCTTGATTGTAAAAAAATAATCCCCCCCATCATCGGTCAATTGGACATATGCTTAAAAACTTAATATAGTCAAAAATAGGTTGTACACCTTAGGTTGCTCTTGCTCTTTTCTCTAGCTCTTGTGGGCTTAACTATGTAATGTGATTATTTCAAGGACCTCTTCTCACTATGGCCGTCCAAGACTCCAAGTCGAGAAGCCGTGGGATGGAATGGCCAAACTTTGGTGAGAATCCAAGGAAATGGGCAATAAATAGGCCAAAAGAACTAGGAATTAGAGCCTTCGGCCGGCCATGGTGTGAAGCTTCCAAAGGCCAAAGTCCAAACCTATGTGACAATTTTTTCAAGCAGTAGGTTAAAAAACATGAGAAAGGAGTCAAAAATGGCCTTGAAAAAAAAATTTACATCACATGCCCTCATCATTGAACAAGGAATATGAAAGAATATAAACCAAATAAAAAGGTGGTATTAGACATTGAAGGGAAGTAGGTTCATTAAATGCTAAGACTCATGGCTTTTTGTAGTGGAGACTAGGGTTCAAACCTCAACAGCCTCAAATAACAAATAACAAATAACACATAATGCACAACACATTCGACAGACTCTCGATTAGAGTTTGGGTCTCCATTTTTGGCTGACCCAAACTCTGATTGAGAGTCCATCACCATGTAATCATTTTGACTTTCCACTGTGCCGCCTTGTGTGAAGGGTTGAGAGGCCGAAGTCCTTCTAGGTTAACCCTTGAGCGCCCAAGCACCTCAAATATGGCCACTCCAAGTTGAAAGATTTCCTTATTTGACTATTATAATCTTTTCAACGGTATTGTCAAAGGACAAGTCCCTTTCTCTCTAGCTCTAGACTTGTCTCCACTACCAATCGGTATAGTCAATTTATGTGAGATCGCTTTTTGAATAATAGTTTGATTGCAATGAATTGAGAAGGGTCTCGATTTTAGTAAACATAAGCTCGGCGCTCAGGGGTTAAAGCAATGGTCTTCAAGAAAATAAGCGGGAATGGGGATTACTGTAGCTACGGCCGTATCGCCCATGTACATATGTAAAAGAAGAGATTTTTCTTTTTCTTTGCAGAAATCGAACCAGTCATATGTTACCTACCAATTGAATGTACCGGTACCTCCGTATAATAAGTTCGACCTACAACTGAAGCACCGGTAGTCTACCTATTATTGGTGCCTGGACGGCTTCAAAAGCCTGAAGTCCTGAACCAAAGCCATTTGGAGTTTTGGACTTTCTCAAGGTTGAATCCATGATCGGCAGACTCACTCGAAGAAACGGTCTCCCTGGCCAGAGGAATGCTGCTCATCGGCCAACTTCAGTTACGCTAGCTACAGTTGCGAAGGGAAAAAAAATGGCTGACGTAGAARTAGGTATTGAAAGCCAGCGTAGTATCACTAATGATGGTAAATAGTGTTACGTACACTAATTGATTTAAAACAGTCATAAGTTTTTACTCTTAATGAATAGTTTACCAACTATAGGTACAAAGTTTTCCTAACTATAGTACTAATAGGATCCATGCAGAGTGTAAAAATATTCATGAAGAGTAAAAACTTCATAACATTCTTAACTGGGTGTGTACCCTCCCTCCAGGTGGAGGTATAATCCTCCGCTATATACCTGGGGGGAGGATTAAGGTTATAATAGAAGCAATTTCATTGGCTGGCGTGGTTGGGAAAGAGTGGGCTGTCAGACTTGAACAAACTGATTGGTTGCTGGGGGGCCAGAATTTGAGGAGCAAAAGGGCCCTCCCATTGAAGGTTAAGAATGTTATGCTATAGCATTTCTAAAATAGTTAGTATGGGTAACACTATTTACCATCATTAGTGTAATGTAGTTGGCAAATGCAACAGTAAATACCATTAATAACTCCTACAATACTGCGGTGTTTTGGAGGTCCAAAACACCTTCAAAATTATACTCTCTTTCACAAGAAGGGGCTAATATTTTCAACATTTATCTAAGGTTATCTAGGGTTAAAGAAGTTTTATGAGTTTTACTGGCTATTTTCCTTCAGTCCCAAATTGAACTGTTTTTTTCAAATATGGAGTCCAATTATCCTCATTATATTTTATTCAAATTAGAAATTTTATAGATTATTTTACTATTTTTTTGTCGATGTTTTCAAATTGCAATTGGGTTTCCCAATTCCTCTAGCAAACTTTGGATTAGCCATTGGTTCTTCCCAAATATATAAATTAGATCTATTTAGTTTTTGGCAGCAATGATACATCCATGGTTGCACTCAAGGAGAAATGTAATTAACGAAAAAAACTTGACTCTGTTAAATCCAAAAGCAAGGAACCAAGGGAATTGAATGACTTATAAGAGCATCGCTATCAAGCATTGCCAACGACCTCGGCAACACCACTCTATGCTTGTTGTGCTTGTCTAGAGAGAAACACATTAGATGAGAAATGAGACATCTATAGGGTTGTTTCAAGCATGTTTGCATTGGTGTTCACAATGTAGTGATGAAACGTTTGGCTGGTATTAGGAAAATAAGAAAAAAATAAGAAATAATTTGTTTTTCTTGAAATGAAAAAAGAAGGGTAAATTTTTTTTTTTTTTTCCAAATTTTTTTTGACGTGGCAGTCGCTTCGCCATGTCAGATCACCATTGTAGTGCTGTGGGAAGGCAGGAACACAACAAAGAACTCACACCCCTCCCTAGGCCTCAAAAAACATCTAATGGCTTTGTACCAACGACCTTTTAAGGCACAAGTTGTGCCGTTTCCCTTGCTACTCCCACATTTGTTAWWTTGTTTGGCAATRGAGGACCTTTGTAGTGGGCAATKTTATACTCACGCTAACTTGGTCAACTTTGACTATAGCTTCAATAGAAGATGTGGAGACTAGTGAGAGGTGTAAGAAGGGGAAGAATTCTAGAGAGAACTTTAAAGGGTGGTAAGGACAAAGCATTGGGGCTTTAGTRCACTACCACATYTCTTGAGGCAATAAGTGCCTTGCTACTTCTTGATGCTACAATCAAGTGGAGTGCAATTGATGGCGATGCTCTAAAAGAGTGTTGACAATGTCAACTAATTAAGATATGCACACAAAGTGTGGGGTATCTAGAATCTTCATTTTTTAATTTTTTGATAAATATAACCATAGGATCTTGTAATTGACTTGTTTGAGTACATTTTCCTAGAAATTTGGAGTAAAAGCCCCAATGATTGCAAAATCATATATTGTGCCTAAACTCTCAAAACAAGTATTTTCTAGCTTTTCTCAAAGATGAAGTCTGTGTCCTTCAATTTTTTTTTTAAGAAATGCTTATGTTTGCTTGCACCTTGCGCATTTTATATAAGATGTTGGAAAATAAATTGACTATACATGAAAAAAACCAATAAAAAATAAAAACATTTTTGTACCATGAGGTAAAGTGGAAAGAGGTGTATGATGAAAGAAAATACTATATTGCTAATAATTTAAGTTTAAAACATAATTGAGAAATGTCAATCCCAATGGCTAAAGCATTTTAGTAAACACAAATCATTTTATTACTCATTGGAATGACATGAAACAAAAGCATCCCATCTAAAGCTTGATAAATTTTGAGCTACCTTAAAATTTTCATGCAATAATTCCAAAATATGAAGTCAATAGAGCTTGACCAAAATGTGAAAATGGGCTCTTTTAGACTTTTAATCCTTTTCTGAAATTCCTATTTTCAAATCTAAAAATAAGAAATGCATCCTAAAAAAACATTTTACTATCAATTAGAATCACTTCTTAGAGTATATTTTCTATTTATATATCCCTATGTACAAGTCATTTTTATACTTAAATAATTTAAAATAGAACTCTCCAAAATTTTGAAAAATTAAAAAAAAAAATGTTAAAAATAAATACAAATTTTTATTTCTAGAGTGTCTAATATACATGGAGATTATGTTAATGAGTAGAGATGGCATACATTAATAGTAATGCATACAAAGGATATGGGATTTCATGGAAAAAGTTGAACAAGCAAAATCTATGAAGATTGAAGAATGCCAAAGATTGTGAACTGTTATGAAAACAATGAAAAGGAGAGTTGAAAACTTCAAAACAAGTCTTGTCCAAACTATGGAATAATAAATTCCATGTTGAATGTCTAAGGTCCCTAAAACTAATTCTTTCAATATTTAGGGAATACCAAAATATACTTTCTATTATTTCATTTATCACCATTTGATAAAGAAGCACCCAAAACCACCAGTGTATCCAATTGCAACAATTTCTAAATGCAGTGGATAGTCACTTATGATGCTTCTCTTATCTAGGATTAACCAAAATTTTCCTTGAAATAACTATTATTGTCATTGATGGGTTAAGTAGGCTAACATGGGTGCTTTAAAAGAATACCTTATCTTACACCAATAGGACAAATTAATGAAGTTCTACTATGCCATGTGTCTTTTGAGTGGATAGTCTCCTATCCACTCATAGGAGACTATCCACTCATAGGAGACTATCCACTCAAAAGATTATTTAATTTGTATTACCCCCTCCAACCCCCAAAAGTGAATTAGTTAAATTTACATTACTAATTGGTAAGTACCTCCTGACACATAAATATTTGTATTTTTTATGAATATGGGATATATTAGTGTATTTTGTGTCTATATTCTATATACATATATGTATCTCATATGTCTATTTTATTCTATATTCATATATGTCTTCTATATTCATATATATATCCTAGAGTATCCATATCCCACAATATCTATCTAGTTTTATTTATTTTTCAATATCAACGGCTTTGAAGGGGCAAGGATTTTTATTTACGAGATCAATGTCTCTCAATTTTGAGAGAGACGGGGTGCGTGAACCCTTAAAGGACAGACCTATCACTGCGGGGAAAGGCGGGGTGCAAAATGTAGTGCTTGACCGAGGGGAAAAACACTATTCACAAATATGTTTAGCTTTGAAAAAATTATACAAACCAATAGCTGATGCTATCCATTCAAAAATTGAAAGAAAATCAACTTGGCACAAAACACTTTCATGTGAAAATCTTTACTATCTTCATAGAATTAGGCCTACCTAAAAATATGAAAGCAATTAAAAACACTAAATTTGACTTCCTCTAGTGATTGAAATATGTGAGGTCACTTTCACATAAAGAATGGATGAAAATTGGCGAGTGTCCACACACCAAATGAGATTTTGGTCATCCAAAGGACGCAAAACGTCCGCCTTGTCCTTTAACTCTTAAAGGGCGGACCAATGACCGTGGAAATCATTCATTTTTGATACCGTGTGACATCATCTACTTTGAAAAGCCAAATATCCTCATTGGAAGTCAAAGTACTAGAAAAGATCTTCCCTTTCCACTCCTAATACCAAGGATGAAAAGTTGCAATTCTATCCTACATTGTTGGATTCTCTATCATATAGAGGACACAAAACGTCCACCACGGCATTCAAGGGTTAACCCTTAAACGACGCCGAGGACGTTTTTCGTCCGATGAATGGCAAAGAATCTTTCCTTGTAGGACAAAAACGCAATCATTCATCTTGGGTATTAGGGGTGGAAAGGGGAGATCTTCTACAATACTTTGACTTCCAATGAATATATTTAGCTTTTTCAAAGTAGATGATGTCACACGGTATCAAAATGCATGATTTTCACGGCCACGGTCTGTCCTTCAAGGGTTAAGGGTTATTAATTGTAACCTGGAGGAGGGGATGCATCTTTTTTTCAGAAGGTAGTTGAATGTAACCTCCAGGAGATTCCCAAACAAACTTCAAAGTCACGAAAGCTGAGTGGAGCTCCAGAGTCGAGAGAATTTTCTTCCCCAACCACAACACAGGGACGGCAGTCCAAAGTCCAAACAACTTCACGCACTCCCAGAGTTCTGTAGCCTACATCTATCTGGGGACTGGCCTGCGTACGTGTTCTCCGAATCCACGAAGCTTCGKCAACCTAACAGCACATCATTCCATCAACGGACTCTCTATCAACGGATCTACAGCAAAGCTGGACTTATTATTACTGTAGCCACCATTGGACAGGCGAAAACTTCGGAGGCTGGCTTCGGGACAATTGTTGCAATTTGAAGGAAAAAAACAGATTTGGGCAATCCATGGAGTGTTCAGTTGATCGACGAATGCAATCGWTGTTGGACGAAAAGTTTACAGTGAATGAGTGAAAGCAAACACAGGCATTTCACCGTAATAACTTATCATCAAATACTGTAACTTATCAACAAGCAGTTCAGCGAATGAGAGGCCGGTACTGTACCGGGAATAGTACAMTWCAAAGGAAGGTGAGGAATCGAAGAGTGACTGAATCAAAGACTCATCAGTAGGCTGGGTAGAAAATACTTTAWGACGGATTGATTTTTCCTTTCGCTGGCCGAAATGTTGTTGCATGCATGGTACAGTACAGTACAGTGGGCAAACCACAGATGCCAGCATGTGGGTGGCTGGGAAAGGAGGACGGGAAGAAATAGTGAGGCGCCCGGAAGCCAATGCAGAGGGCTAGCAAGGGCTACAGTAGCTATAATTGCAGGGAAGTGCTTGAGAGCGCGTGCAATAATTTCGCTAGATGCCTGACAATGAATGTGTAAGCCTTGCGTTTGATCGGGTCAAAAGGACGTGACGGACKSAGGGGACGGAAGCCTTTTCAATTCTGTCCGTTTCCTTCATGGACGGCCCATCGTCGTCAACAGTAAGTTACTTATTACTCACGCACAACGTGGTTCTCGGCTTCTCGYAACGAAAGGGAGATGTCATCGAACTTATTAAGTTACCACTGTAGCACTCAATGAAACATTGTTCATTTGTGACAAAATAAAAATAAAAAAATAAAAATGGGAGACGGATAACTTGTCACTGATAATTTTCGTTTTTGTAGAAGATAGGAGGCTTGCCTGGTCCACTACACCTCCTTGCCACCGCATCGATCTCCTACAGTACTAGTTGGATTCCTCCGTCGACTCGTCCGCCGAATTTGTGTGCACGAACTTTGGATGCACTCCCAACCGACACATTTTCTAAACCCATGTTGATGAAATCCATTGTAGCAAGTGGTCACCTTGGTGTTTTGGTGATACGCATTTGCGGTGAGGTAGGAGTCGATCGCTGTAGAGTCTGTGCTGGGGGAGCACTGGTGAATTGCAGCATCAGGTTCGTAAGCTCTGCTTATTGTTGTACTGTACAGTGATTGTTGTCGATCCTTGCATGCTTCTCGGTGCACCGTCACCCTGTGAATAATAGGTAATTTTTGCTCTGKCTGGCTTCCAATTGAGTTGAATCGGTCCTTCCTTTGTGCTCATCTGCTGTGTAGCAATCTCTGCAACTTTTCAATTGAGGACGGGTGTCTGTGTGTTCTGTTTTTACACACAAAGGGGGGCAACGTCCTCTTTCGAAATGTTCATCACTCTCGCAAGGCTAGTTGAAATAGTCAAGTTCGCTTAATTTCAGCCACAAATCATTGGAATCTCGATTCCACTAGCGCAAACACGTTCTATGGCAGTGTCGGTCAGCATTTTCTGTGCTGCTGAATTTCTAGTGAACGGTKGAGCTTCTTGTGCRCGAATTTGCTACTAGAAGWAGTGGTWCTAGAAYACTCCGTGGGATGAGCTTCTTGCGCTTGAATCTGCCAGTGGAAGCTTTGGTAGTATTGGACATCTTCCTGTGCGACCTCTCTGGAGATTCCGCCGGCTGTAAACATTTCAGATCTYGGTGTGKTTAAGAGATTAGGATATAGTTGAGCAATTCCAAGTGCTCTATTGTAGAMRGATTCAAGCAARTTCTGAAAATTCGCAGCAGTGCTGGTAAACCTCTTCCGAGGAACAAATTTGTATGKGATTGATTAAATTTCGCTTGCCGCCTCATTCTTGAAACAGATTCTTCTAGAGAGGGCAGCACAGCATAACCCAGCAGGAGCGGAGCGATGGCAGGGGAAGGAAGAAGACGGTGCGGTGGTGGCAATGCAGGTGTGGCGGCCATTTTGTTGCTGTGTGTGGCCATGATCTCCGGCTGCCGCGCGTGGGACTGCTCCGTGACCGACAAAGCCGTGCTCCTTAGCTTCAAATCCTACTTCGTGGACAACGGGGGCGTGTTCTCCACTTGGCAATCGAACAGCTCGAATTGCTGCACCTGGACGGGCGTGACCTGCCGGGAGTCTGACGGCGCCGTGCTCGAGCTCGCCATCGTGGGTTCCTCATCCTCCAATCCAACATACAGCAACTCGGACAACGTGGGCTCCGGTTTGATCGCGCTCACGTACTTGCAGAAGCTCAAGATCCAGTGGGTGCTCTTCAACCGCGGCATCCCATCGGAGTGGGGGGAGTTTTCGGATAACCTCGTCTGGATCACCGTGAACTACGCCAACCTCCGCGGCGACATCCCGTCCAACCTGGCCAACATCAACAACCTCCAGCGCCTTGACCTCAAGCAGAACCACCTCACGGGCTCCATCCCTTCGACGTTTTGCACGCACCAGAAAATCAAATACATCGACGTGTCCTACAACGACATGAGCTACCTCCTGGTGCCGGCGTGCTTGCAGAACCAGAACAGCATCACCATCATCTACGGAGGACAGGGACAGAGCAGCAGCCCGGGCGACCGGGGAGCCGGCTCAATGCTCACCGTGGCGACGTCACTCGTGCTGGCAGTTGGAGCACTCTCCTCCGCCTTCCTCTTAAGCTAAGCATCCTACCATCCAGACATCCCCGGTGAAAACCCTAACTCACAGGTTTGCGAGAAGCTCCAGGGAATTTTGATGTTGCTCTCTCTAGGGGTCACTCCGACTTGTTGCTAATAAGCGGGGTTCCACCACTTGTTGTTGGGGATGGAATTGCCTATAGAGAACATTTTAGTGGGGCGCATGCCTAGCTAGAACTGGCAACGAGTACATATCATTGTTGTCAATGCTTAATTACGATCTTGAATATAATTGTAGTCTACCACCTCTGCAACAGAAGCAGCATCTGCAGGCAGGATGTGTGATCGCGACTCTGTACTAGTAGTAAGCCTTCATCGACGAGGATCTCTTGGTATGTATATTACTAGCAATTCGATGCTTTACTTACCGCTAATCGGTTGCAAATGTCCGAGTATTTGCGGGACTGTAACTGATCTCCGTTCAAGAATAAAGCAAAACTTCATTCTAGGTTGGATGCGAATCGCACAACAGCTGCCGTGTGTGAGTAAGGCTCGTGCGGTCAGTGTAAGATAAGTTAGGCAGGTGAGCAGGTCCTGTTCCCCAAACCCTAACGACTTTGGTATGTATTTCCGGGTCTGTTCTAGATTTCATTTAAGATGTGCGATGGAACTAGAACAACAACAGCCACTAAGCCACTTCAGAACTCGCAATGTACGCTTTCAGGATTCTATCTGTGGCAGCCCGTCAGGAGGCGTTTTCGATACGGGCGAAGCCCAGTGCTAATCCTCAGAACCGTGCCTTGGCCCGTGCCAAAAAAACTCTCACCTTTTTGGAAACCAATTTTTTTTTGGAGTGAAGCTCCTCCTTGGGTTCCTTCTTAATGCAGTGGGTTTTCCCATTTTGTTCCAAAAAAAAAAAAAGCTCCCTGGGGTAGGGATCGCGTCTAACTTAGGGAAGCTTAGCCAAGACGAGCTCTTGAACGACCATTGGGAACGCTCAATTCTTGGTTTAACTTCTGCTCAAGTTACAGTCAAAAGCGCTCCTTCGGAGCTTGATTTTCTAGAGTTTATATAATTCTGCACATGCATCCACATGATCGTCTTATTCTGAGGATTGTGTTGTTTGTGTTGAAGGCCTGCACTTGTTGTGTGATCTGTGCACGTGAGGTTAGCAGAAATTGGAACTGGCATGGTTTGGGTGGTTACGGTATGATTGTTGCAGTGATCGCTCCAGATATGGTGCCAATTTAGTAGGCTTTGTTTGCCCACCCTATAGATGACACTCAGAAGCTTTGCTCGCTCACCGTGGTCTTAAATCCAACCCAATTTTACAGTGGCTCCTCTACCTGYACTGTACACTTTGGACATTTTACGTGGTCTATGTTCGTTTGCAAAAGCTCCCCAAGATTCTGTGATCTGCAGAATATATTCTCTCTTCTTTTGTAATAGACACCTCAGGAATGCTTCAAACTTTTCCGTTCAGTTCCTCTAAAGTGCTTGAAACCAATCACGTTATTGAAAAAGCAAGTGACG
Source organism: Pleurozium schreberi (assembly GCA_006891605.1). Lineage (NCBI taxonomy): Eukaryota > Viridiplantae > Streptophyta > Bryopsida > Hypnales > Hylocomiaceae > Pleurozium > Pleurozium schreberi. Next base: position 16,849 of record VACF01002509.1, on the reverse strand, counting down.
AGTTACTGCAGCTGCTGATTCATTGCAGTGACTTGCAAGTGGAATTCCAGAAGACACTGCCGATTTTAGCTTTTGGTATTGAACCCAGAATTCTGGCAATTCCATACGTATTGTGTAGTGTGTACCATACTGCATCGACAGCTTTGCATCTACGAGGATTAATAAGTGAACCTGGCTCTCATGACACCACTCATGAACCAATTCTGTCATCTAGGAAAATATCCCTACTTCAAAATCAAATGTGAATACGTGAAAATGCTTGGAGGAGTAGCAATTGCTTACAATACCCTTGTACTTGTGAAACTTTTCTTAAATTGCTTTGTTCATCATGTAGAACTCGTAACGGAACTTGACATTGGACTCATCATACTATCCCTTTCATAGCGATTAGTTACATTAGTCACATGTTGCTCAAATGTGATTTAATCCATTTTTAAGGTTTAACCCTTAAATGATGGGTTTGTGACCATGGAAATCATCAATTTTTGATGTCATTGGGAATCAATGGTCTAAGAAAATCCAAAGGCATTCATTGGAAGTCAAACTATTGTAGAAGATCTTCCCTTTCTACTCCTAAATCTGAGAATGAATAGTTGCACTTCTATTCTACACATGAAGATGCTCTCTCATTCATCGACTAGAAATGGCCTCGACATTGTTTAAGGATTAATGTAGTCACTTTACTCGCAATTGATACTATTGAAAGTAAACCTCATTTATGGAGTTTTATTTAATTTGTTCTTGTACTTAAAAACAAACTAAATTTATTGAATAGCTTCAACATGCATATCTTCTATGTGTGATGTCCTCCAAATAACTAGAGTGAGTAAAGAAATCCATTACTTAACCGGTATCACATGAGTTGCAATACATTGCAATCTTTCAAGATGAAGATGAAAGTTTAAGTCAATGGAATCCCATTCCTACTCATATGCAACATTCTACTTACATTTCTTTTGTAGTTTTATTTGAATTATGTTTCTTTCACATTAGATCACGTGTTTATATGAAGAATACAATTTGTACATCAATATATAGTTTGCTTTGCAATTTAGATTTCTACAAATGCATTATTATATTCAAATCAATTGATCAAGATTTATTCTAGATAGATGAAAATTTATTTAGTCCCATTGACTGAACTATATAATACTTCAAATAGGAACTTTATCCTTCTAAGGACAAATTCCAAGGCTAAATAGTCAAATGTCCTATCAAAATACAATTTGATGTTTCCAATTATAAGCCCCATTATGTAATTCCATGATCAATGGAGAACGTCTCAAGTTCCTGGTGATTGCAAGAAACACTTGTACTATTTGTTGCATTTTGTCACACCTTAGTTTTTTATTTTTGTTTTGACCATAATTTTTCTATCTTAGCTCCAAATGAATCAAAATTTACATGGAAGATACCCATAACCATTTTATACCTTTCCTCATTTTTGAGGATTTTTCAAAAATAATTTACTATTTTTAAACAGCCCCAAAATTTCTCACAATGGATGATTTAGGGTTTTTTTGCACCATTTATCCCCCTAAAAAACGAATTTTAGCCGAGATTTGGAGAAAATGGTCTCTTAGTAACCTTACAGCTACTGTCTAAAGGAATTTAAAAAATTCAAATTTTCTTGCTTGCCATGTATCCTATTTTAAACTTAAATTGGTGTTATATCCATTGTAAGTTTTGATACGCAGAGATTTTTGGAAGTCTTTGTTCCAGGGTTAAGTATTGGCATGTTAAGCAATGGCCCTGACAAAATAATTTTTTTACAAATATCGTGATACAACACAATAACTTGCTGTATTTCATAGGTATTAGTTACTAGGCACTCAAGGTGTATAGTGTATAGTGACACTTTCCGCCCCCATTAGTGCATTAAACAAATGAAAACACATTAAACACATTAAAAAAAATGAAATGAGTCAAAAACAATGGGATTTCATACAAAGCATTGAGAATTTCAGATTTGAGAAATTCCTCAAAATTCCAGATTTTACAAAGTTTTGGAAACTCAAAATTTCACAAAGTCATCAAAGTTTGAAATTTCACAAAAGTTAGCATATTGAGAACTTAACAAAGTCATCAAAATCTTTGATTTCACAAAAATTGTAAAATAAAGATTTTCTTACACAATTTCATGCTAAATATGAAGTTTTTTATGCTTAGAAGTACTACACTATGACTATGAAAGTGTCAAAGTCAGTGCAATAACACAGATGATTTTCAAAAGGGGACACGTGGCATAACTACATTTGTCATTAATCTTTTCAAAAGGGCTACACAAGCCATTTTGACTGTGTTTTTTCATAGTGTCCTGCTATGGTGTAGTGAGATGCATGTGCACCATTTTCAGCAGTAGCTTTCGTTTTCAAATCTTCATTATCAATTGATTTCCCCTTTGCCATTTTGAAACCCTGCACAAAACCAGCAAATTGTTAATAAGCAATACCAAATAACATGATCTTGAAGATGCGGAAACAGCAAGAGCATCGTTGATAACGTTGTGCTCATGAACCGAAAGTGAAACATTCCAAAGACATAAACAACAGCGAAGCTCAAAGCTCAAATCAGAACGACCTGAACAACACAAAATGAACAAGTAGCAAACCTGAGAGCTACTTGAAGTTCCACGAAGATCCTCTGTCTCCAAGAAACGCCTCAATCAACCTGCCAACCCAAATCCATTTCAACATTGCCTCTTTTGTTTACAACGATCACAACGTTTTGTTGTGATGAACAACCCCTTCCAAAACTCCAGAATCACTTGCATCTAAATTTAACCCCCTAAATCTGTGTGATTGCCAGTGAAGTGCAAGGCAGAGGGAGCATACTTACGTAAATGCTTCAACTGCTTTGAACACAACAAACTCCCGCTTGAACCTCGCAAACTCCAGCATGAACGCCTTCACAATTTGAAATTCCTCTGCTTACTTGAACACTCCAGAATCATAAACTCGCTCTCCCCTATCGCCTATAAACTTTAAAATGGCCTCCTCACTACACGTACTTGTGTTGCCACCAACACGGGAAACACTTTGGAATTGTGAACTAGCTCCCCGCCATCGCCGAACTCCCTCATTGCATGCGTCCTACACCCTAGTTCATCAACAGCTCGTGTTTTTTGTGATGGTGGTTGTAGATTGACGGCCTATCCTCCCCCCTTAAAGTTTTTCAAATCTGCATGAACAGCCTTGGATGACCGCAATTCCCGGGGGATTTTTCTTGGTTGATGAACGACGCGGGACGGGGCCCTGATTTTCCAAAAACTAATCCAACGGCCCACACTTCCTACGGAGGGTGGAGGGAGGGGAGAAATTGTCACCAAGGGGTGGCAGGCGGGTTTTAACGTATAGTGACATGAGCACAATATCTAAGCAAGCACCTAGTGTCTCTTTTGTTTCAGTCTTGATTGGACAGCTAGGGAACAGGTGAAAGGGTCGTACAACACCCGGCCAAAGTTTTGAGAAAATGGCTTACAATTTGCAAGCATGTAAGTATTCAACTCCAATATTCAGTTCATCTTCTTGTAGCTATTTGAGATATTATTTAAGTCCAATTCAAGGATTCATGGTGTGTTTTTTCTTGTGTCCTTCAATAAGTATCATTTATAATCAATGGAGTTTGTCCTACCATTCAAGACTAGTTGCACCACATTGGACTCAATATTTTCAATTAATTCAAACTTTGGAGGTATAGAATAAGAAGCCTAATTCCAGGTGTTGCTGTGTCCAGTGGCTTTTTCGCAATTTTCTCTATGGTGCCAGGATTGCTGCCTCGCTGCGGTTAGTAGCGCAGCGCTTTCAGAGGAATTGTGGCTATGGTGAATGTCCCTCTTGACGGGAATTGAAGCGCGCTTTTCAAAAGCAAACGGAGAGCATGTGGGGTGAGTGGGAGAGAGATTAGGTTTGCATCGGTTTCCGAGGATTTAGGAATGAGAAGCACGCAATGCATCTGAAGAACGGCAATTGGGGTCTGTGTGGACCCGTCGTGGAAGGATGATTGAAAGACGATTCTTCTGATTTGCAAACTATGGGTTGTCAAACGCAATTCGGTTCGAGTTGCACGATGCTGCAAGGAATGGGATTGAGGGCGGTGAATTTCGCAAGCAAATCGCGGATACTGAATCCTCTGGTACACTCCCGAGGCAGAGCTCATGGCGCCCGCGTCGTGGTGGCTGCGGCGACGAAGGTGAAGCCCCGAATCATGAGGCTGAAGAACGACGAGATTGCGCAGGTGCTGCCGTGGTCAGGCTCTGGGGAGCAGAGGCTGCAGAAGCTGGGAACGCCGGCCACTTGGTTGGCGAGATTGGCGATCTCGTTGGCGGGCTCCGTGGTGTTCTACAATTTCAACACCACGGCCGCTGCCGTCGCGTCTCTGTATTGGGCGTGGGATCCCATCCTGAGCACTTCGTTTGCCAATACTTCCCTGCGGCTGCAATACCCGTACGCTGGGCTTTGGAGAGCCAGGGTCTTGTCCGTGAATCTGGTGAAGCCGGTGAAAAAGCCTCGCAGTGATGATGTGTTTCAGGAAATCTTTGAGTCGCAAGGTGTTGATAAACCCTTTTTGAAACTGGTCATCGGGGACGGGAGCTCCGCCACTCTCGAGGTTTGGAGCTCTGGCCGTTCTTGTTTTTGGTGTTGTCCTCGTTTGGGAAGTGCAGAAGTGGTAAGTGGAAGTGCCGAAGTGGTAAATGGAAGTTCATTTTGTGCAGATGAAGGTAGGGTTGCCCAGTAAGAAGAACCAGCAGGTGCGAGTGGGAGAGGCAGTGGAGGTGTTCGTCTTGTCGGATATCAAGAGCCTGTCGCGGTTCATGGCTGTTCGAGATGTTTATCTTCCGGACGCGGACCTCTGGCTTGCGGAAGATCCTTGCCTGGAGAGGCCAGTGTTTGAAAATCTGATTGAGATCTTGAGGGCGAGTTCTTCTTCTACATCTGCCGAGACTCCGGCTTTGAAGGTAAAATTCAGCATTCGATTCTTATGCATTTGGGTTCTCAGCATTAACTCATAATCGGAGGTGTGTCACGTAAGAATGGCTAGTTGTACTAAAGAGAACTCGGAGGATGAAATCCAGCATACCTTATTGTTTCTTCCTCCATGCCTTATGCTTTGAAGTCACCCTAGGTGAAGGCCCACATCCAAACTTCTAGGTGCTCTTTGAAAACCCTCATAAATCACAAACCCTCCCCCTCTGCAGGGTTTGTAATAAGGCTGGAACAGCTGCTAGGCTTGTTCAAGCCGTCCTGCTTAGGGTGTAGTAATTTCTAATTTCTTTTCAAAATATGGTCCTCTATGGGTTGATCTCATTCACTTTTCGTTTTCCTAAATACACCASTATATTCCTTACTCTGGATAAGACTTCGTTGCCTTTGCTACCCTCTAGTACGCCAGGTCTGCACAGCTGGTCCTCTACACTACTGGTACTCATCTCCCCGCAAGAATTGATGTAGCGTGTGCATTCTGCAGGGTCGAGATACGCAAGCCAGGTTACCAGATTCAGTAGACATGATACCGGGTTCTAGTTTGAGCAACGCCTCTCCTGAACCACAAACTGCAAGGAGATGGAAACTGACGGAGCTAGATTACAAGGAATTTCCGAATGAGTTTGATGAAGATCCCAAGCTGCAGGCTCTGAGAAGATTAGGTCGAAAGCAAAAAGATGGGGAATTCCAAAGACCTGCTCAAGYCCCACCGAGGCAATATATGAGGATGCAGGAATATGCTTCTGATTCGGAGGATATRTGGGAGCCAGAGTCTATTGACATGGTGCCAAACCAAGCAGAGGCATCTGCGGATGTCGAGGATTATGCACCTGATATTAACGAGGGTGTTTATGATGACGATGATCCGAAGTTGCAGACTTTGGGGAGGTTAGGGCAAAACCTCAAAAATAGGGAGTTACCGAGGAGTCTACCAGCTGATACCTATGGTCCCCCAATGCAGTATATGAGGATGCAGGAGTATGGTTCCGAGGTGGAGGACAGACGGGAGCAAGACAATAGTAAAATGTCCGAGGCTTCTGCTGAACCAGAGTTATTTGTGGGTGACGGAGACGATGTACCGATACCTGATAATGTAAACTCAGAGGAGCTGACCACAGTTGATGAATTTTTAGGGAGTAGACTCGAGAAAATGCCGACTAGGGAATCAGGTGTTGAGCTGGTACAAGAGGAAGAGTTTTGATTTCTAAACAAGGTTCGGGAAAGAAAAACTTTCCCTGGAAGCCCTCGAGTTGTACATTATGCTGGCGGAACTGCCCTTGTGGAATGTGCATAATTAGGTTTCAAATGGGTAGTTTGGAGTTCATTCATTCCGATTTAATGCAGGAATTATTTGGTTTTGTACAAAAATAGAGATGGGCCATTTTGCCGAATCTGAATACTTCTGGCCGGATGAAGTCTGAATATGACACATGATTGTGGGAGCCAGAAATCCTCGGGTATTGCTAATGAATTCAGAATGCCTGATGAATCTGAAGAGTGACGCTGTGTTAGCTTTTTGACATATGTGCAAGATTAGCCTACCGGAGTAGGTAAGGAATGATATTACTGCAACAGGACTTCAGGTTTGTTAACCCCTAATAGGACCACATCTTTGTTGAATTATTTGCAATGAATCTCTTAACGGTTTGGATAGACAAGAAAGAACAAACAATACAAGCACTTGTGCCAAAAAAAAAAAAACTTACCTCAAGAGGTTATAAAAGATAACAAAATATACCAATATGAAAAATGTCCCTTCATTTTTGAGCGGTGAATATATGTCATTAACTTTTGAATGTCGACATGGACATTTGGAATGATGGTAAATAGCGTTACCCATACTAACTATTTTAGAAATGCTATAAGCTTTTACTCTTCATGAATATTTTTACGGAGTTCATGGATCCTAAATAGTACTATAGTTGGGAAAACTTTGTACCTATAGTTGGTGAAAATATTCATTAAGAGTAAAAACTTATGGGTGTTTTAAATCAATTAGTGTAGGTAACATTATTTACCATCATTAGTGCAGCTGTTTCCCCAGTGCTAGGCTTCTACAGTAAGCTTAGCTTTTTTCCCACAAGTGTTCAGAAGAACATTCCTGACCCCCAAACCAGCATCAGTCAGTCAGACAGTTGAAGTTACTTGTGCATGTGGCATGTGGCATTGGAAAGTCTCGTCTTTGACTAGATATTTGACAGGCAGAGACATAACTTAAGTGTAGAGGAGAGGAGTGGAGAAAGGATGAGAGACAGAATAAGTTTCAGGAACGTAACTTCAGTAGCAGAGAATGTTGAACGAAGGAGGGGCCTGCCTGACAGGTGACGCACCTACAGGCGCAACTTGCACTGGCGACCTCAGAGATCATCAAGCTGCGTGAAACCTTTGCAATTGCTGCTGCTGCAGCGGCTTTCACCACAACCGACAACAGTGCTGCTAGTGTTGCCCCCGACCCCGGAGCTCTCTTGATGGCGGCTGTCGTGCCTTGCTCCCATTCACCCGCCAGCTGATCCCATTTCGGTGAACCCTGCTGCTGCAACACCAGAAGAATTACCACCACCACCGGGACTTGCAAGCACTGTGTCAAGGCAACTCTCTAGTCCTATGTCTTGTGAGCATTCTCCACCACTGCTTCTGCTGTGACAAACTTAGAGAGGAAAAAAAAAGAAGGGTTTGAGCTCAGTAATGACAACATTCCTGGACTAGTGAAGTTTTCGTAGATGTCCTGCGCAAGCACATCCATGGGACGTCCGAGTGTACATATTCAAATGTAAAATGATTGTCAAGTATCGTCTCTTGTAAAAAATGCTGCTAAGGTAGAAGCACCTAAATGCAACACTTGTTTTAGATTTGCGGATCTTGAGGGTGGCTACAGAATAAAACGATGTGCACTTGTTAGGAAAAGGTTTAGGAAATCAACAAAATTGGTTTTGTATTTTTCTGAGCTTGTATGAGTATAATACAAATTTTTGAAAACAACTACATAGATGTACATAGATGCACCTAGTGTGGACACTAGACTAACACTAAAGTGGCCACAGAAACACCCAAAAGTGTCTACTTTGGGTCCACTTGGGCTTGGATTTAGGTCGTTTTTTAGGTGTCTCGAAACAACATCAGTGTTGCTACCTTAGTGCCTGATGTCTTGTTCATCTGTTCATGATTTCAGGACTCGCTACTGAATCAAAATTTATGAATCTCTAAGATCTGACAGTCTTGCTTTAGTTTTAGAGAGGTGTGTGTCGAATAAACTTCTCGGGTCTCCTGACCCTCAACTGCGTATCTAGTTTGCACTTCAAAAGACCCCATGACATCGAGATAAATACGGTCGGCCACAGTGGTCATCCAAATACGTACCGGGATGAAACGGGGGGTGTTACAGGAGGCACAAATACAACCGACTTGGAATACAAAACAGAGAAAACGAACTGATTTATAATTACAATTGAAAGAATACAAGCAAATTGATAATTATAAAATCGTCATTCACATTTGCTAGTGCCAACTAGTTGCAAGGAAGCAGCATCCTGAAAACTATCACTTCGTATTTTACACGTGTATATGCACAAAGTTTGTACTATGAAAATGCTGATTTCTTCAAGCCTACATAGACAGCTCCACATTAKTCGATCTCAGAATGCACGTAGTCCTTGAAAACAAAATTCTTTTCTCCTTCCTTCAGAGTGTAAGCCAAGGCTGCACTGATTACAGCTCCAGCAGCCAGAATCAATCGGACRGTAAAATCTGGGGGGACACCTGCTCCAGCAGCCAAAAYAACAGTAATTCCCCACAGTATCTTTTGCAACTTCTGGAAATCTTTTCGTGCATTCCGACAGGAGGAACATATTAGAGTGTGCTGCTCAGCCCGATCCAGCATCTGCAATCCAAGACATAAACAGAAGTAGTTTTAAGAGGATGTCTCAAGCCTTGAAGAAGGAAGTCTTACAATTCARAACAATACAAGAAATATTGTGCCAACAGGGGAGRCCAAGGACATTAATGATGATTGCGATCAAAGTAGGGACAACAAACTCGCCACCCTAGAATCTTAGTCAATGGGATCAGGAGAAAGTAGATCACCTAACAWCTGCTTATCAGTTTTGAATCATCTCCCAATAAAACTGTGCACCATCGTACTTTTTYYATACAGTGACCAAATGACACATTCATTGGAGCGTSGAAATCCTCCTTCATTCGCAAACMAGAGCATATAACAATTYGACCACTCTCCTAACAGGAACGATTCTCGTCCCCCAAAAGTGGCGATTTTGGCTGCCCCTACCTTAGTGAGAAATATTGAAACTTGTAAGAACAAGGTAGAGAGCGAACCTCGCGCTTCGATAGAACAGTGGAGGGGGGAGGTTGTCCAGCTTTGGCCTCCGGAAACCATTCAGGCCCTCCTTTTCCATGCCTTTTCAACCAGTTACGGAAAGCAAGGACAAACCGATCAGCCTGTGTAGGTGTATACGTCAGCTTGGTGTAGTTGGCATTCACGTCCCCGCCCTGTGMCAAAAAGCCTTTCTCTTGGCCTTGCAGTACAATCATGTCTCCGTCATACACCAAATTCGATGTCCAATGCTCGTACCATCTTGGAGTGAGCTGCACGTGCGGAAACGTAATCAAATCTAGTTTCTAGTTCGAATTCGATTCTTCAGCACCAAATGGTTGATCGCATTATCAGCCTCTCAAACCTAGTCTTTAAGCACGGCATGAAGTGGGGAAGTGAAAACTGCAGGATTGGACACCAATTGTAACTGACATACCTGCCACCATTTATTGCCTGGCATCGTAAACTGGAAAAAATTCCGAGCACTGCATACAATGGACCTTGTCTTTCCCGGCGCCATAGGAATGTTGAAAGAGCRTATTAGAATCTCCCACTTTTGGTCTCCTAAAATGGGAAGCTTAACAGGCAGTTCAATCCTGCAACGTCAATTTTTTCAGCCCCTCAGTCGACTTCTCTCAGTTCACGAACTAACGCCACAGACCGGAGAGGTCCTACGAGATCTCTGAACCGTTCAGAAAACCTCATCACTCCCCTTTTATTCAGTTCAACACTGCGTTTCTCAATTAGGTTTGATAARCATCTCAAAGACAGAGATTACAGAAAAAAATTAGGTGACAAGAAGAAGAAAGAGTTCCTCGCCAAACTGTATTGATACGTCAAGCAAAGATGAAATATCACATACTTGTTGTAGAAGTAGCAAGGTGGGTAAAAGCCACTGGAGATCGTTGGAGTGTCATTGTTAGCGCCCGTAAAACCCCAGTGCCCACTTTTAGATACCTTGAAGGGCAACGGCTTGGCTCTGTCCCTTCTCCCGGTCACTTTGTGATGTGCAAAGTCAATGTGCGAAGGATCTGAGACGTTCTCCATTAGAGTGTCGTAACCGTAGAACAAGTCTCGCTGTATTGTTACGGTTGAGAATCTGGGGTCACTGAACTCTGCAGGCAGCCTGCCAAATGAAAGCATCAGAGCATGCAAACTTCCACCATGCGTGAAATTAGAAGATGGTTTGGTTTTGAGCACTGAGACTCCGAGTAAGCCCCAAGTATGTCATCAAATTCCCTACAGTTACAAGATTTAACTGAAAKTCATATTGGAGCAATTCCAATCCAGCATTCTTGGTCTACATTCAAATTCCTAGCATGTCCAATCCTCAATCCACTAAAGATAGAACGACCACTTCGGAACCTWACCGTTTGGAAATAGTGTATCCATTCTCAGTCCAATCACCACTGAGAATGGATACACTATTTCCAAACGGAGGTAGTAGTTGATTATGGTAACTTTCAGAACATATATCTTTMGTCCGAAAACGTAGGTTAAGATTTCTGCTTCCTATTGGTACAATTTGTTAACTTCCTCGAAGGTTCCTAAATGAATCATTTCAGAGTTCCTATATGGAAGTGGTCACTTTTGGTTATTTRAGCACTTGGCGTTAAGAACTCACATAYCATCCGGAAATTCAACTCATAAACRATCTAAAGAAGTCTAACCATGAAAGTAGAATGGTGAAGGATTGAGATTGTACATGGGCTGCGTGGCTTTCGATGCTCTCTCCCATCCTTTCTCATCAGGCCAAACAAACAACAAGCCTTGAGAAACACGCGTAGGATACGAGGCAGCACAAGCGCGAGGCGAAAATCGAGCCTTGGCCTCCGGTCCCTCTGTGGCCGCCTGAGGAATGGCASCGCAACTCCCATCCCCTTGGAACGACCATCCATGGTAAGAGCATTGCAACATGCCTGATTCATCCAACCTCCCTTCCTGCTCATGACCAAATTAACTTCTCAGCACAGACAAACATTCTCTCTGCAATTGTACACAAGCTCTGTTCAGTATCCCAGCCGACCCTGAAGCCATCCATTAGCAGCATTCTGATATTACTCAACCCCAGGCACTACCAGGTCTCCCACTTGTTTCCAAGTGAACCATGTGAACCAATATAGAATCTAAGCCGGGGACACCCAAGACTCGAAACCGACCCAAAATTGCCATCCTAAATTCTAAGAAATTGGGTTCATATTAAATAGAAGAATGTGCACCATGCATGCAAGTATTGGTTTTAGGTCATCTGCCAATAAACCTTTTGCATACGATATTCAAATGCGCATTCTTTGGTGCGTTGGAATTCAATTTCATAAACATACAAAAGTTGGACTACGCTCAGCGCTAAATGTAGTGATGGTGGGTGTCTTCACCTAACACCATGCACAGGAACAGTAATGCAAAAAGTGGCCATGGCGGCCGTGGTCAGAGGTACTAAAATTATGTGTGCTCACCGATCTGGGTTGGGGGCTTCTCAGGCGGTGTAATTATTCGTGACTGGAAGAAGTAGCAGCTTCAAGGATTTCTGTGGAGCGACCAAAGGTATGCTGCAACTGGTACGCTTCTCAGAGTCACATACCAGGTCGACATACCACCATGAAATTCGTTACTGATCTCCCTCGAGTAACCCAAGTTACGATGTCAAGTGGCTGGCATCCTTACAGGATGTCAATAATGTTGAAATCTCATCGGGATTGATGAGTGACGAACTTGTCAATAGTAGGTAGCAGTTTGTACCCTCGATCAATAAAAGAGACCACTGAATTTCTGGATGGTGAAGGTCATAGAAGTACATGTTTGAAGTTATGAATGCAACGGTCGGACATTCGAGTTCATGTCAGAATCTTATGACTCTTCGACTTCCAAGATTGTCAGGACACCATGCCATTTGCAGGTGTGTGTCTCTGCCAAGCAGAGGGACCATCAATCATGCATTTTATGACTCAATTTTTATTTTTTTTCCATTCAGTTTTGGAACAAGTTAAAATTAATTTATTGCTGCGAGTCCCGTAAGCTTTTTTCCCTATGTTGCCATCTGTGACGCTACTTTGAATGCTTGACAGATCCCATTTCTGTTTGATCTCAAGGACCAGCACACAGGAAACAGGAGTGGTGACGAAATGATGAGCGCGCCGAGACTCTCTGTCAAAGCACCGACAAACCCCATGGATTATCTTATGGACACAGGGAATCCAACGCTTAATTGTACCCTCGATGGTGTTCTCAAGATCAGCGGGGTACAGCTTTATCTGCAACCATTATTTGCCTCTGTAAAGGTTTTGGATAGGGCGTCAGCGCATTGTACAAATGACGTTGCAGATCGCAGTTTTGACATTTTCTTTTCTTTCCGGTGAAACAGATGCGGTGAATACCCATTGCTAGGAAAAGAAATGAACGCATTGACATGAAATCTCTCCGAAAAATACATACTCTTGTTGAATCCTGTATTCTGGCAGTTTGGCGTCTTATTCCGAGCATTTTAATTCTATAGCAAGCCATGAAGAGTGGGCACATTTGCATTAGGGCTTGTCTTATTTCCTACTGTATCGTTGTAAATGACGGGTAACTGATCGAAAGTGGCCATGGCAATGCATGCAGGTTGGGGCTGCTCATGCGGCTTCGCAAGAAGCGTACAGTTTAATGAGGAAAGGTATCGAGCTCTACAAATCAGGCTCCCAGATACATTCCCTGCCTATCGAACGTACGTCCTGTTCCAACATCATGAAACTGTGAATCCTTTTAAAATACTGAAGTTAGTGCTTTCAAGAGGTCTACCCCAGCTCCTCAACTGGTCGTCTGATGGATGTGCGTGCTGTCTCTAGTTATATGAAGTATTCTTTCCACRTCGTGTGTACAAATTTGAACAAATCATAAGTTTATTCACCAACTTCTATTTGACCCTGGAGCTGTCACACTTGACGTGCTAACTAAAGTATTAAGAGTTCTTGAATCTCTTCGAGAACAATTATGCATTTTCCACAGATTCTTTGACACGCGACTGTTTTGTACTTGGGATTGATGCAGATGCTCCGACAGCAAAGCGCGACATAGAAAAAATCGTGAGATTCTCTCGTGCTCGTCTTTAGAATTTCCAGATCTTCAAAGTTCGCTACCTTCTTCAGCCCCTACTGTAATCATGCGTGCTGGATGCGAAGGAACTTTTCCTTAAATGTGTGCATTAGTCGTAATCATGCGAAGCTGCTAGAACAGCAAGCGTTTTGAAGKGAAAAGCGCCCGTTGGGGTTGCTAGCTTCTGTGAGAAATCTGGTGGGAACGATCCTTGTTTTTCTTTAGACTCTGCATAGTTAGGTGAATCTAAGTCTTGAAAAGAGAAGACTTCGATTCACCTATACTCTTATAGGAGGATGAATGGCTCCTCACACTGAATACAGGAACTGAAKTGTTAGAAATAATAGTCTTTCATTTCATGAGTTCCTGAAATCGGGTATTTTTGACGCAGATTGTGAAGGCTGGAAAAGAAGGCCTTCAATGGGGTAATACAAAAATACATACGTCTCTACTTTCTTTTAGAACAGATTATTTCTTAATTAGATGATTGGGTTCAAAGAGTAGAAACACACGGGTAACCCACGAATCACAGCTAGATTGATTTGCATCTTGCAGGCATGGTAGCAGGGATGTATGCTGGGTTTGAATACGGTATGGAGAAGGCCCGAGGCAAGCAAGATTGGGTAATAATATCTTCCTGGACACATGTAGGCAGCAGGAAGTGAACACTGATTAAGTCCACCGTAAATAGGCGAAATTTGAAACGGGCTCAAATTTGTGTGGCAAACAGCTGTGTGATTGTTGTACTCACGCAACTTACAATCTATGAACTGAAAAATGGAATAGCGTGGATTGCAAGTGGAATGCACTCTATGGAATGCTTCAGGAGGGATCGCAATGGAAGAAACCGGAAGATTTGTGTGATTTGGCTCACAGAGACATCTTTAAATTCTTATATGACAGTCTTTTATTCTAATCCAATCTGCTTTTGGAGACAAACAGGGCGAAGTAGACAGACGATAATCACTTGCTTGGAGTGCAATCTATAAATTCAATTGTAGCCGCAGGTCAAGTGGGTCGTATATCACAAAGAGTTGTTGCTCATTGTTCAGCACTGTATCTAGAAACAGAGCGTCAAAGAGTTTTTATCAATGGAGTAAGTTTTTTTTGGTGTTTTTTCTGCAGAAGAATGCAGCAGTAGGAGGTGCATTGACAGGAGTAATGCTCTCCGTCTCAGACGGCAGGGTCTCTCAAGACAAAATGGTCCGAACCGCCCTCACTGCCAGTGCTTTAGCGACGGCTGCAGATTTTCTCAAACTGCTCTAATTCCAACGCATGATACAAAAATCAAACCGTGACAATTCAGTACTTAATTAGGCTTTTAATCTCTTTCCAAATACTTGCAGCGAATTTCTATTTGTACTTGCCTGTTGTCAGTGGATTGAACATGTGCAGTGCAGTAGTACTCGACAAGAGTGTCGCCGTGTTCAGGTTCAATGAGGCGGTTGTCCCAGAGGATCTTCTACAGTTCCACAAACACATTTTGAACATTTTCACTGCCACCAATTAACTCCACCTGTACACTTGCTCATTCACAAAAACATTCTTCAGTCAAAGCCGTCAAACTTTAYGTTACATGGGAGCCAGCTTGGATTCCTGAGAATAATACATGTATGATGTGAATACTATTTTAGGGATAAAAGAGTACTGTGGTGGAGAGCAGCACAACTTTCAAGGGGGGTACGGGGTGTCAGATGAGCAGTAGAATATTATGCACCATGATTTGCACGCATTAACTTATAATATCCACACCTAATTGCAACCCTCTACAGTAGAGAAACAGACCCCAAAGGTTCTTATTTGAAATGCATACCTCCAAAATTGACCCTAAGTTCCCATGTTTCAAAAACTCCTAGACTCAGCCCTTTGAAGATTCATGGTTTGTTCACATAGTGTCCGAAGAACAATAAGAGAACCTGGACTACTTTTTCAAAGAAGACCCAACCAAAAGCAAGAGAATTCAAAGAATAGGACCCATCCAGATGCTTATCTGGAAGCATAAAAAGCTCAATCACGGCACTCAAGGACACATCTCAAAAAAAACAGCAGAAAATTCCCCAGCAGATAGCAATCAATCAGTCAGGCATTTCCCTCCAATCGAAAAGGGGCCAGACGCGGCTACAGTACTAGGAAATCAAAGTGAGCTTGCACCAGCAAGGCGCTGTTTATAACCACAAAGGGCTGTACAATAAAGCTATTAAGCTTACGTTAAGTTACCTACTGGAAACAGGTGGTAAGAAGAAGAAGGGCAATCCAAACACACGCCGCCCTACTAGTCAGATGCTGGCTGTACACTGAGAAGCTGCACTACAACTCTACTTGCCTAAAGGCTGCAGGGAGGGAGCTAGCTCTGCTTTACGGAGAACTAGGTCCGTTTATCAGGAATATTACACTCAAAAAACTCCCAAACGAACTAGCTGGCTAGGTTCCTGTCTCTGAGAGACTCCTGTATACATACGGTAGTACCAAAGAGCACTCTCCAATAGAGATTCGATTAAAACTCAAGGCGGTGACTGTAGCCGCATTGGGAGGTCTACTGGAGGTCAAAAAGAAACACACATGTCACGGAGGAGTGAGTTCCAAATGCCAATGCATTCGAACTCCCCCTCAAAAGCAGTGGCGTCACTCCAGGCATGGCACAAACTTGGAAATTTGTACAGATTGCTGTTATTTTTCTGTAGATACTCGGACCCATCATCTCCAGTTATCGTTGTGTACCGTTGAAGACTCTTTCCACTTACAAGACAGTGAAAAAACTGGTTACTCTCAGTTGTTGGTTTCTCTCAGGGTTGTAGAAACATGATGCGATTTGAAGGAGGAGATCATCAAATCAAGCGTCAAGCCTCCTTGCGACTGCAATATACCCTCACAGTTCAACCTTCATGTGACCCACTGGAAGCTGAGCTGCAATCAATTCAAGCACAGGTTTCGTCAGTCCATAAAACGCTGCACCGAAAGGGCAATTACTGTGGATCAAACTAATCCTATCAAAAGTTCTTTCTTAAGTCTAGCAACAAGTCTGGAGATAAAGTCTGGAGCACAATTGACGAAATGATACACACACACATGTAAGCCAAAAAAATCAATTGATTGAGTTTATCGGCAGACGTACAATGGAGGCCGTCCAGAATAGATGATCCAAACCGACTCGGATGGCCGAAACCCATCGGATTGACAATGCTTTGCAGCTCYCCGTCCCAACCAATGGACTGCAGAAAAACCAAACCAAGAGCTTGAGAAACTGCACAGAAACATCTACCAAAACAAGCCACAAGATGCAGTCATTGCTGTTGCATGGTTGAGATGTGGGCGCTACCTGAGAGACATCGTCGCCGAAGGTATCCACTGCAGTCAATCCCGAAGAGACATTGATGGGCGCACTGTTAGCCCGGCGAAGGTACCCATCCAAGGAGCTCGCTCCCATGGCCCGAAAATCCAAACCACAATGCATGGCGTTGCCCTGTTCCTG